>CAMOHE010025639.1:0-15648 GCA_946598075.1 Artocarpus hirsutus | reverse complement strand
TTTTTTTTTTTTTTTTGAGCCATCTTCTTTTACCTAAATTTCCATTAGTTTATTACCTTGGTTTCCCTTTTAACAGCGCAACCCTAACCTTGTATGGATTAGGTTTTAGTGCTGCATGCACTTTTCATAGAACTGAAAGAAATGACTAACAACACTAGATGGTTTTTCCCCCTCTGTTTTTGGGCCACAATACAATGTTTGTTGTAGTGAACTACAAGTTTTTAATCTCTTTTTGAGTTTCATTTGCTTGAATTTCCAGCCCTGATTGTTTTTTGTTCTATCACAATTTGTTATGCACAAGCTATGTAATGTTCTGTACAAACGGGCATGAAGGTTCTTAGCAAAAAACAAATAATAAAATAGCATGAAAGGATGTGCCCGACGTACGTCTAATGCCTGTCATTGGAGCAGGCCAACGGGTTGCGCCAGTCTGTCCAAAAAAGATGGGCTGGACTAACTGGGACAAGATAAGGGGAGGCCCAGTTGGGCCTGGAAACCCACACGGGTCCAAGCGTTGGGCTAGATTGTGCTTGAGGGGAACTTATATGAAAAAATTAATCAAATTAAAATTGAAATTTAATACAATATTTAGAATATTTTAAAAATATTTTTAATGACATAGTTAATATTTTAATGATATCACATATTTTATTTTATAATTACATAATAATTATTTTAATGATATTATTTTAGGGTATTTGTTAATTCAATAAGACATAATTAGGTCATTTTTTAATCAACTAGAAATTATGTTTATTATTAAACCCCATAATCAATAGCAAAAGACTAAAAAGAACATATTAAGATTGATATATACACCCTCTTATTTTTCTTTATTAAAACTTGAATAAAATGCATTAAAAAAAGAAAAGGGAAAGAAAATCAATAGAAAATATTTTTCGTTCATTTTTTTTTATATCTTTCAATTGCTTTTATTTAATCAACTAATATTATTCTTAATCTGTTAGCACTACCAAGAAAAAGAAAAGGCAAGAAGCCGGGCAATGATATTTCCTTTTTTTGTGTTGAAATAGCAAAAAAAAAAAAATTAAATACAGACATTAAGGGAGGAATAAAATAAAGATAACGAAAGAAAAAAAAATGGGAAAGATAAGAGAGGGACTATAAATTAGAACGAGTAATGGAGAGAGGAATATCTGCCATGTAGAAATTAATTTAATGAAGAAAAGTAAGGGGTGTATAAAATGGTTTTTATAGTTTTTTGAGCTATATAAAGGTGTCCTTTTTAGTTGATTAAGGGGTGTGTTAATAAATTGTTGGGGTGTAATTATAATTTCTCTACTAGAAAATCTAAGAACAGAGAAATTTAAGTAAATAATATTTTTTTAAAACTTATTGAAGTGAAGAGCGAGTTATGAAAATATTTATAGTATATAGCAATAAAAAGAAAATTTACCCATAATTTTTTTTACTTATCTATTTATTTTCTTTTTACTTCTATTTATTATAAATATTTTCAAAATATGCTACTTATTTCAAAAGTTTCTAAAAACTATTATTTCCCACATTCTCCTAAAGAGTCAAATAAAGAACCTAGGGGAGAATGAGAAAAATAACACATTTAGGGGAGAGCATAAAATTAATTTTTTGGATCTAAAACTTTAAAATTCCCAAAGTGTCCCTTGGTTACCAGTTCTCCACACACTCGACCTGTCGTTGCTCAACTGTTACATCGATGTGCTGTTGCAAAAAAAAAAAAAAAAGGGTCGCGATGCAGACAAAGTTGCAAACCAACTGCCACTGGTGACACAAATTGAAATGACATAACTCTTGCCACCATGAAGTGAGTTTACAACTCTCTCTTCAATGAAGCTCGAGCTCTAGAATTTACCTCGTACCCCTCAAACTAGTAATGACTAAGAAAATCTTAGAATTAAATAATATAAATTACATATTTAAATCAAAGATATTCCTAAAAAAATATTGGATTCGTTTGGTAGTGTTTCAAAATAAGTGAAAAGGGGTTTTTTTTTTGAAAAATAAGAATTTTTTGAAAATTATGTGGATGGTGTTTTTAAAATTTTTGCCTCAAAAAACGTGCACAAACATTTCTAAAAGTTCTTAAAACTATACCAACCGAGGCCATCGTGTTTGATTTTTGTGACTAAACGATTAATGGAATTAATATAAATGTTCCAAAATTATATGCTAAATATTAAAGTTATATTTATTAACTTTTTGTGATCAAATAATTTGGTTGATAATTTTCACCACTGTTGATGGTGATTTTAGTTCAACAATTATCTCATAAATCACTCATGATGAATAATGCACATCAGAATAGGAAAAACTTGTGGAAAATAAAGAACACAGGAATTATAGTGGTTCACTCAATATAAGCTATGCCTACTTTAGGATTTTTCTTTTATTTCTTCTAAATACACAAATGTGAGAAGGCCAAAGAAAAATGAGTCCCTTCTTTGGAGGTTTTCTACCCCTATTTATAGCTATAACTTTACATACAAAATGATAAAATTATAATAATTTAAATGTAAAATAAAAAATATTCCTTTCTTGATTTTATTCCCACTTTATACGTATTTGGCCTTCCATATCTGTTGCATGGATCACACTAATCCATAATTTGATGAGAATTTAATTTTATATATTTGTAATTCAAATATATGCTTTTGGTTCAGTGAACTTAGACATTTCTTCAATTCGTTCTCCTACCTTACCTGAGATATCTCAGCATTTGGGAGGACCTTATCAGCTCGTCTTCCTATAGAGATCTATCTTGAGACTTGGGCCTTTATTGGGCTTTTTTGTTCTTGACTTTGGGTCTTGGGCTATCGAGATTACCCACAATAATTGCCTCCTGATGGAAAATCTTCTTTCTTTTAATTTCTTGTTACACTACCTTGCCGTTCTTTGCTGATAAGTAGCAAGGTGCATCTACAAATCGATTCTCTGCTCTTCAAGCAGGTTGAGCTCTATATTCATCAATTGAGTGTTTAATTCTTAATCGAACCTGACAACTTGACTAATGGGCGTGGTAATCTGGACTAGTAAAACTGCTTTAACTCCATAGGTCAAGGAAAACGGCGTTTCGCTGGTGGTTATTCTACTCATTGTTCTGTATGCTCATAATACCTTCGGAAGCTTCTCTGCCCACTTGCCTTTTAGGTCATCAACATGCTTTTTAAGTATATTCTAAATAATTTCAATGATTGTTTCCACCTAAACATTTGACTGTGGGCATATTACGGCCAAGAAATTCTTAGGGATGTCGAGATTATCACAAAAGTCTTCACATTGAACTATTTTCCATTATTAGAAACAAGCAAATATGGTACACCAAAGCGACAGATAATATGGGACTAAATAAAACTCGTGCAATTTGCCTTCTTAATAGTGGTAAAAGCTTGTGCTTCAGCCTACTTCATGTAATAATCGACTGCCACTATGGTGAACTTAAAATCTCATGGTGTTGTAACAAAAAGACCTATTATATTGATTCCCCACTTTGCGAAAGGCCAGGGCTTAAGATCGACATTAGATTTTCTTGATGAGATCTCAACACCATAGCATAACACTGGTACTTGTCACATCGTCAGGCTACTCAATATTGTTTTTTTAAGGTCAGCCTGTAGTACACCTGTATCAATGTTTTATGGGCCAAGGATTGCCCTTAAAAGTGGTTTCTACATAGGCCCTCATAAATTTCCTTAAACACTTTTAATCCCTCATCTTTGTCGAGATAGTGGAGAAGATGAGCTGAATTACATCGACAAAAAAGCATACCGTCATGTAGTAGATATTTTGCTGACCTATAACGAGTCTTCTTTGCCTTTATTGGGCCAATAGATAATTCCAATTTAGCAAGTACCCTATAATTGGAGTCATCCAACTATTTTGTTGATTGATGGGCATTGCTTCTTCAATCGCTTCCTACTATATGGCAATATCTTGACATGGATTACTTATAACAAATCCGAATCCTTTGATGTAGAAAGGCGAGCTAGGGCATCTGCATTATTGTTCTCCACTCAAGGTATCTACTTCACTTCATATAATTTGAACCTAAAAAGCTCTTCGTTTACTTTTCGCAAATATCTAAACAATATCTCATCATTGACTTTATGCTTGTCTAAGATATGATTTATAACGAGCTGGGAATTGCCATAAATCTCCAACGGGTCAGCTTTCAAATGGTGTACAAGCCTTAATCCTGCTAGCAATATCCTATAATCAGCTTCATTGTTAGATGCCTTAAACTTGAACCTTTTCGCCGCCATAAGCTTTTGGTTTTTCGGGCTTACCAGTGTAACTCCTAGTCTCGCACCATTCTCATTCAATGAGCCATTGATATAAAGTCTCCATTTTGATTGTTCTACCTCAATGTCTACTTAACTACCCCTAGTCGATTTGTAAACTCAGCAACAAAGTCAACCAGAGCCTACCCTTTAATTAGCGTTCGAGGCTTATACTCGATGTCGTACTGGCTTAGCTCGACCAACCATTTTAACAGTCGACTTGAAGTCTCTAGTTTCTACAAGGCCTGTCTCATAGAGTAGTTCTTTAAGACTAGGATTTTGTGCTTTAGAAAATAACTTTTTAAGTTCCTTGTTGACATAATCAAGGCCAAGGCGCTTCTCCATTTCTAAACACCTTGTTTTCGCATCGGGTAGACTCTTGCTCTTATAGTAGACTAGAAATTGGGACTTTCTCTCCTCTCTGACCAGGACGAAGCTTAAAGCATGAGGTAAAACAAATAAATAAATTTGTAGGATCTACCCCAGCAAAGCTTTTGAAAGCAAAAGGGCTTTCCCGATATACTCCTTCAAGCATTTGAATGCCTCATCACATTCCTCAATACTTGAACGGCTTCCTTCCTTTCAAGATATCAAAAAATAGCACACATTTGTTAGTCACCCTAGAGATGAAGCTAGAGCCGGCAATTTCGAACACGGTACGATGACACGATACGAGAACGATACGAGATAAATGGGTTTGGCACGCACGTATATTAATTAGACCATAAATGGGTTGGCACGAATAACACGAAAATAAACGTGTTGGATTAGTGCTAGCACTTTTAACACGCTTAATTAAGCACGCAGTAAATGTGTCAACACGACACGACACGCACCACGCATTTATAGCACGTTTAAACTTAAAATACTAGTGTATCCTGAATGAGGTATTCAACTCTAGGGATGAATCGAATTTCTCCGTCATGCTTTTGTTGAAAAATAAATCATGAATCATGTATATTTTGCTAAGAATATATATTTTCAATAATTAAAAAAAACATTTTTAAAAATTTCTTTCTCAAATGTTTTTCTATTTCTTTTAGGGGTTGCCACCCCCTCAAAAAGTGATGGTGTTTTTTTGAAACTTTTTTGACAAAGTTTTTTTTTTGGTTGTTATTATTATTATTATTATTATTATTATTATTATTATTATTATTATGTTTCATTGAAAAAAATAACTAAACCATAAGGAAAAAAAATAAAAAAAAGGCCATCACATTTACGATTTTTGTGAGACGAAAAACTCTTGCATCCACACGAAAAACTCTTGCATCCACACGAAAATAAAAAAATTTGCAGGTGCTTGGTTTTGAACCTTGCACCTTTAGGTGCATTCCTTATGCCTACTACCAGTACACTAACTTGCCACTTGGTGTACATAAAGAGCTTTTATTATATTTATTATAAGTTTTTGCTTTTAACTCCAAAAGTCTCACATTGGAAGTGCAGTGAGTTGTTTCACAATTCCTCTCCCATATAAGCCTTCGTTTTGCTGTCTACGCCAGCGATCCAAGTTGAAGTCGTTTATGGCTTCAAAGCATTTTTCCTTTAACGAGGAAAAAATGAAAACCCCAAGTAAGGGTGCAGTAGAATATTTAATAATTAAAAAAATAATATATTATTTACACTAATTCATTATGTTTTTTTAAAAATTATATAATAAAAATAAAAAAATTATTTTTTATATTATTTATACTAATTTATTTTGGCTTTTAAAAAAATTATATAATAAAAAAATTAAATATTAATTTTTTAATAGTATAAAAAAATTATGTAATAAAATAATTAAATATTAATTATTTTTAATTGTGTAATAATCGTGTCGTGTTGCACGACTTATTAGCGTGTTGTGTTCGTATTTGTATTTTAGACATGTTTATTAATCGTGTCGTGTTCGTGTTTAGTTTAAACATGTCGTGTTATAAACGTGTTAGCACGAATACGACATGTGACACGAATTGCCAGCCCTAGATGAAGCGGTTGAGTGCTGCTAAACATCTTGTTAGCTTATACACCTCCTTGGGCTTTCATGGTGTCTCCATATCTAACAACTACTTGGATTTTGGCTAGATTCATTTTGATGCCTTAATGGCTAACCATAAATCCTAAGAACTTTCACGATGCTACCACAAACAAACACTAAAAAGGGTTAAGCTTCATCTTGAACTCTCTCAAGATCTAGAACATCTCTCTAGATGTGCAACATGTAAGCTTTCTTTTACTGACTTCACCAGTATATCATCAACATATACTTCCTTGGTTTTTCTGATTGTTTGGTAAACATTTTGTTCACCAACCGCTTGTATATGGCTCCTACATTTTTCAATCCAAATGGCATGACAAGATAACAATACAAACCTTTGTCTATGATGAAAGAGGCATGTTTTTAATCTCGAGGATGCATTGGAATCTAGTAGTAGCCTAAGTAGGCGTCCATAAAACTCAATAATTCATACCCTACGATAGCATTAACCAGTTAAACAATCCATGGGACGGGAAAGCTGTACTTTGGACAAGCCTTATTTAAGCCTCTAAAATCGATACATGTGCTCCACTTCCTATTTGGCTTACGAACAAGCACTATGTTTTAGATCGAATCGGGGCAGAGCGATTCCCTAATAAAGCCATTTTGCTCTAATTTATTGACCTCTTTGCGGAGAGCTTCTTACCTCTCTGGATTCATTGGTCGTCTCTTCTAACTCTTTGGGGAAAGTTTGGGTTAATGTTTAGGTAAAAGCAGGCGACTTCCAAGTCAATCCCCACCATATCCTTATAAGTCTAAGCAAAAACGTCAAGGTTTTTGCTTAAAAGCTCCTTTGATTCCTCCGTCCACTTCTTGCTTTACCTCAACTCTACTTCTAACACTTTTGATGGATCTTTTCCATCGACTCTTATCTCTACAAGGTCTTTAGCCAGTTCAATTATGTTGATCTCTTCTTCCAAACGAGGGTCTATGTCTTCCTCCATGAGGCCCTTGATGCACCATTCTCATTTCTATCTCTTTTATGGGTTTGCATACGTATGCACCACATTGGAATAAGTCAATCTTGACACATACCAATTTCTTCTTTTCTCAACCACACCTTCTGGCATAGGAAACTTCATTTTTTAATGGTATATAGAGGTAATTTCCTTGAATGCCCTTATGGACAACCTTTCGATCATTACATTATATTGGTCTCCTCCTTTGACCACCAAAAAGTTTGATAGTATAGTCGTCATTTTAAGCTTCTCTCCCATCGTTACTAGTAACTGATTATATTGCCCCCATAAACCCATCAATGGCCTTGAGTTCAACATCGTTTGGTCCAATGAGATCCCCATTTTTTTGAGACAATCTGTATATATGATGTTGACAGAACTACCATTGTTGACCAAAATTCGGCATATGGTATAGTTCCCAATCATTGCTTCGACTACCAAAGTGTCATTCTGGGGAAAATGGACTCTATGTGCATCTTTTCGAAGAAAATTATCTTTGTTCCCTTATACCTCTGTGCCTTGATAGGTCTGGTTGCTAACATGTTCATGCTTCTTTGTATCATGTTTTCTTTAGCCTTATGGGCGTAATTCTTCAGGGACCTTGTGGATTCACCTCCATGGTATGTGTAACACCCACCTAATACAACTCTAAAATAGTCATCTAGCCATCCTAAGTAATGCTACTTTTACCCTTACCTTATATCATTCTTAATGACGTATATGACTTAATAATAAAAATCGAAGCAAATTTGAACTTAAAAGAAACTAATTCAAAGATGAAGTTATATTATGTCTCACAAAAACTCCTATGGTTGGTCAAATATATACAATATAATACATATCTCAAAATAGACATAACTGAGTACCAAACATAGGCACTATAGGTTCTCAAAACTACACAAATATCAGGGCCTCAAAATGATAGGTCAACTAGTCCATATACACAAGTCACGAACATCGGGAGTGCTCCAGCCAACCAGAAAAATCCACAGCTAATGTTAGCAAGTGGCCTCATCTGCATCACCATGCATGAGTGAACTAAAGCCCAGTAAATAAATGCATAACATAACGATAATGTAAACATGCATGAGTACATGACTTAAATCTTTATTCATCCTATTTCTTTTAATTCATATTCTTTTCGTTATCTTATACGCGCATTTAGGGTTTCTTGGACAGGGTGGGATAATCTTGTGGCCACATCAATAATCATTTATATCAAATACTGTCATGTAGGACAATAATACATTAACAATCTCCTCTTTTCCCTTGTGATTATCAAGGAAGTAACTCACACTGCAACTCTCCATTAGGTAAGTCTCCATTGAGACATAAAGGTCTGGATGTCTTCAGCAAGACATTTTTTATCATTACTTATCATTAAACCTGTCACAATTCATCAAAATATCTTTTGGAGATAATTTCATACTCATTTCCTTTATAACAATGTCTTTGGTGCACTTATTTCATCATGTCATGCATGTGTGCTTATACTCACAACAATAGCACATAAATCATATGCATAATTATCACATTCATTGATATACATAACATATGCATGACTTTATGGTGATACAGGTGAAATTCTACTTATCTTGCTCTTTAATAATGTGTAATGAATTCTTGGGCTCCCTCTCAGGGGATCCGGTGCTCAACACCTCTGTAATATCAAGCATTTTAAGTGTATTATTGTCACTAAAATAATCATTAACAATAAAGTATTAAGGAGCTCATTTTTCTATAAATTTTTCAACATTTCCCCCTAAATTTTAGCTTTTCCCAAAGCTTAATTAACTTGCCAATTTTTTGAAAATAACTTAATACTCCAATCATAACTTTTGAATCACAAAAATCATCACAAAACACCAAATTCTCAGCTTTTGTATTCCTAGAACCAGCTTAGATATAAGGACCATAATTCCCAAACCATGTATAGTTTTCCAAAACTGTTTTAGGAGTATTTAGAACACATAGAGTGAGCTACCCTCAAATTTTCAGCTCCAAATGAGATTCTTAGCTTAGGTAATTAAATCAAAATCTAAACCATATTGAAATCTTCCTTGAATCTAGACAACTTCAAGAAATAAGTTCTAAATACCACTTTCTAATTGAGTTAGCTCAAACCCTTTTACAAGCTTCAAACTAACATATATATGGGTATATAGTTCAAAATTTCAAACCTAACTCTGTAGAAAAGTCTCTAAACCAACATTAAACAAAACACCAACTAAAACAACTCTTTCCTTGGGCTAGTTAAGGTTTTCTCACAATTTCACCAACCAAAATTAATAAACCCCTTCAAATTTTCTTCATATCCCTTATTATCTTGCTGATAAATCTATAGAGAAGAGGAAAAGGTCAAACTTAGAGACTGTAGGCTGAGTTAGATCCACATAGTAGCTTAAAACCTTTTAAAGAGCCAAGCGTACACCTAAATTATTTCATGATGAAGTACTTTCCTATTCTTTAGCTTGGTGTCACTCCAACAGCACATTCACCTCATTAATTATATATTAAACACTCATACAAGGTCCATAAATATGTATTTTATATATAATAAATTATTTTAACGAGGGATCTCTAACTAAGCATTTGAAGCATGAGAGTCGTTAACTTACATATACTTTTATTTAAAGTTTGGATAGATTATTGATTCATAGAAAAATGTTTTTGTTGTCTCCTCGATGACGACATTGTATGGACAATTATGAAACTTCTTCAACTTCTAAGCAAGGAAGTTTTTTATATTTTATTTTCTCATCACAATTAGGCAAGAAAGAGTTGTTTCTAGGTTATGGTTTCTTATAGTGGAGGAAAAAACATTTATAATCAATAACCACAATCAATCACTTGAATATTTCTAAAAAATTAGTTTGACATTCTTATACACATAGAAAGATTAATGAAAGCCCACATCCACTTGAATTTGAATATCATCATCATCGTTGAGCTTGATAATGGGATTGGTACACTACAAGCATAGACATTATACATATTATTGATTAATTAAAATAAAATAACATTTATTTATTTTTGGTTGTTTGTATATACTATGGATATCTTACTAAACACCAATGAAATCCCATGATTATTAATGTGATTATAAATTTAACATGTTATGAAGATTAAATTTATATATTGTAATTGTAGATATGTGAATCTACAATTAAAAACGGATTATCTTAACATCTAATTAGCTCTTGATAACCATTTTTAGGTCTTAACAAACTTCAAAACTCAAAAACAACCAAGTAAATGTTAGTTGAAAGTCATAATGTAAAGCATAAAGCACGAAAAATGAAAATGTTAAACAAAAACATCACACTAAAATTTATAGTTGTTCACTCAATCTTTAGTTAAGTCCATTGTTATGGAATTTCTTCACTTGTATATGAAATCTGGTACAAAATATAACGAATTCTTTAGAAAGAAAATACAAGAATGTTTGTGTATGAATGGAAAACATGCAACCCCTTGGGTCCTGAAACGAGGCTAGCCTAAACATATGTACCCTCCCGCGCAAAAGGTAGTGGCCTTGAGCAATTAAGTGGAGAATGAGACACGTGTTGCATGATAACTGGCTCCACATTTTGGTCTCCCCTAGCTCAGATAGCTGCTTAATTCGTAGATTGTAATTTCCTCTTAGTAGTTACTAGCTTCAGATGGTTGGTCTCCTAAACGAGTCGAACTCTTCAACCATAACTAATTGTTTTGTTATAAAAGAAATACTAGATATATTTTTTACATTTGTGAAACTTTATTTCCTAAGAGAAAAACAAAGTATTCTTTATCTGAAAAAAGTCATATTATCTTATGTGTTGAGTACATAGTAGAATTAGAAAAGTATTAGATAATTCGTGCTTTGCTATTTTTGACGCCCACTCGTCATTCTATTAGTGTGGAAGCTCAGCTTGGAAGACTGTTGTGTAAAATAGGAAAGTTAAGAAACCTTAATAAACTCCAAAATATTTGAATCATAATCTTCTATTGTTTCAGTGAATTAAAATCATATACCTATTCTCAATAAATAAAACTTTGATAAATTTTTCTTATCACTGATTGATTTTTCTGTTACCACTTATATTAAAATTCCAACACTCAAAAGCCTCAATATTGTCATCGTCGACCCCTTTCCCTATGGATAGGTAAACGTCCATTTAAGTTGTCATCAACGATCCTAGTCATAAGTTATTTATTAAAAATTTATTTTGCCAATTTTTCTAGGAAAACAACTCTAGCTTTATCATTATCTTAATGAATTTGTTAAGTGCATATTTTATGCAACTAAATATCATTATTTTAAACTTTTATTTGCCATTAAAACCTTTAATTAAAGCATTTGTTTGTTAAATCTTTATTTTGAGTCAATTCAACAAACGCTGCATAAATATGTATATTTAATATGTTTCATGTTTTTTGAATTATTTTAGTTTAAAAATATTTGTTTAATTTTTATAAGTAGTTTGTGCATAAAATAATTAATTGTAGTCCAATTATTTATCTATAGATTTAAAACTTAGAGCAAAAACAATGTAAGAAATACCAAATTAGGGGCCAAAACACCTATTTTTCTCTCTTCTTGTCAGCTGTTGTCAGTGTTAAGCCATGTGTCATCATTCAATTCAGCCAGCTTTGCTCGCATCAGCCCCCAAGTTAGCAAGACCCTATTGAAAAAATAGTATGTAGTGGAATTTTAAAAATTTTTATATCAGAATATTTTCAAAAACACAAGTTTGATACGCTACATGCATAAATTAACTAGATCTTACTAACCTCTGAATGACGAAGAACTTCCGCAATCCGCGCAGAGAAGTAACATTATAGAAGAGCCTCAACCAACTAGTCTTGTTTTCTATTCCCTATCTATGATCGGAGTGAGTGTGGGCTCATGTCATTCAGCTTTTCCACCAGGTGATTCTTCTTCCAACCAATTGAGAGAACCCAAGGCTACAGTGCGTGATTTGTGAACAATAGCTCTCAAAGAGTTTCTAGAGTCTCACCGGCAAAGTCTCACTCTTAATCTCTCAACTGATCTTAGTAATGAGACTCACTCCCCTTTATATAGAGGTTGGGCTCAAGAGTCAGTCCTTATCAAATAAGGCCTCAAAAATTTGAATCAGAATCAAATCAGAATCAATATCTAATAAAATCCGTGTGAAAACACGTGATCCTTTTATCGCCCGGTCGACAGGTTGAACTGGAAGATTGACTTGTCGATCCTCCTCAATCGGTAGGTCATACTTAAAGATCGGTCTATCGAACCTCCGATAAAATATCCCTGTGAATCTTTATTTTTTATCTGAGATTCTTGAGATAGAGCCTTAGTTTTAATTCAAATAACCCAATAGAAAAGTTATTTGATTAAAATAGTCATATCTAGATAATCTCTAGGAAAATAAATATTCCTAAGAATTCAACAAGTTTATCTTGAATTAATTCAAAATTAATCTAACCAATAAATAAACATGAATTATCTGACCTCGATAATTCAATAAGTTTGTCTTCAATTAATTTTATCACAAAATTAATTCAACCGATAAACAAACATGAATTATCTGATTTTTATCGAATTTTAGCAAATCTAATAAATCTGACATAAGTCACCAATTATTGAAAAAATATGCCGTATCGTTATAGGATTTTTGTAAGCTAACAAAGGAGAACAAATTGACCTATATAGTTCAAGCTCCTGATAATTATGAAACCCAATATCCCAGATATACATTTCGTAATTATCAACTTTAACGTTACTCCACTAAAAGCTTACTCAAACTATATAGAATTACGAAGCCTCTATAGCTAAGTCTCCATGAGATATCATAATGTATCATATCCCCATAGGATAATCTATAATCGGCTTAAGGACAAGTTTTGTTTTACCTTCCTGATTATTTTTATCTTACGTTTTATTATCTCACTATCAAAAAACTTAACATCTAAAGATAGTATACCATTCGGTTACACCTATGTATCCAAATGGTTGAGCGCTCTAGTTTTCTAGTTATAGGATATTGCATATAAGAGGATATCAACTACTCCTAAAGAGGAACTATATATTGCATATCTATGAATAACAGGTCTAGGTTATCAAGAGTCATGCCTCCAATGTACCAGCGTGCATACCATTATTTAAATGTGGATGTCACCCTTTGGTACATCAAAAGACATAAGTCAAGACCACGGGTCCACTATTCATCTCAAGATTAAGATACGATACAAATGATTATCTAAAGTGAATCGATTTACCAAGACAGAATTATTAATCCAAATCAATTCACTTTATGTTCCGATCCAACACATCGTCACCTATGACAATGTGCCAATGTTTCTATTGCGGAGTCTACCTCTAATGGTCAAGACAAACCATCTCCCGTTAGTGATATAGACAACATGACAATCTTTACATAAATAAAGTGCCCAACTTTATTCCCTCGATTGCGAATCTTCTAATTTAGATCGTCACTTTAAGAATCATGTCTTCCGCATAATCTGTCCATCATATGCCCAATTCTTAAAGGCTTAGACCAACAGTTTCAGACTATTGTTTACTTAACATACATTTAACAAATATGAACTTAAAGAGGACAAAATTTGGTATATAAATAATAAATAAATTCTTTATTAATAAAAATGTCTACAAAAACATGTTACATTTTTACTCTTTAAAGCATACACGTCTAACAGACCCAACAAGTCAGAAGCTTCCAATCCACACACCATACAGTATCCAATCCAGCATGCGTGTTCCTCCACTCGCCTCATTTGGCGTGTCACACTTCCTTCATTAGCAAGTCAAAAACGTGGGACCCACCATTAATGTTAGACATATGATTCCTTCAATTGTGTATGCGTAGCCTAATATGTGGTATAAAAAAGGCTTGGCTTTCTTAACCAATGGTTTTCTATCCGACGGTTAGTACAAAAATTCTCCACCGGTGGTTACAAGTGTTGTCTCTACCAAAAAAATGCCTTAATAACACAAGACAAATATAACATTTAAAATAGTACTATATATTTGAGTGTAAAACAAAATAACACATCAAATGTGTTATTTTTATACTTTTTGATGGAAATTATAACATTGGCATTGGCAATTGAATTGAAGATAGTCTCACTTGCCACCTTCAATGAATTCAGAATTTTTTTCAAGGAAATTAATTGATGACCATCGTTGATTGACTGATAAGTCATTAGTTGATATTGGTTAAACACTTATTAATACCAATCAATTGATGATTGACAAGTTAATCCTAATTAACTTTTTTTTTTTTAAGAAAACAGCCGTTTTTCTATTAGATGAAATTTCAGACAATTGTTAAAACTACGAAAAATTTTGATCATCCTTACGGGGTTCTGTGATCACATTGAGAACTATCCAAACAAGGATGCTCTAAAACAATGCTTCAAAAAGATAATACATAAATAAATAACGACTATGGTGATTCAAGACTCCTTCAGATGGTCCATTGGTTGTAAATAGAAATCTATGAGTTGGTTCAATCCAATTGTCAAGCCGTTTCAACATGAATTTTGGGATTGTCCATCCCTACAAGCCCATAGTAACTCCCAATGATATAAACGTGTCACATAAGGTGGTGACTCAATGATGGTGGAACTAATAAACAATCACAAATAAACATAAGGTAAGCCTTCGTGATTAGCCTATTTTATTTTTAGGCACGTTGTCAATATTGACTAAGAGCCGGTTTGGAGATATGTTGAAACTAAAAATTTTAGTTTCAATTAATTTGAGGAATTTTTTTAAAGGTTATATTTTAAAATTTATTTTTTATAAATGTTATACATGTTTGAATGTGGCACAACTTAAACATATAAAACTCATTTAGTATAAAGTTTTTAACACAATGAATAGTGGCTTTGAACTTAGTGGCTTATAAAAAAAGTGAGTTTGGTATACAAAATGGTTCAAAACTAAGAGAATGGTTTAAAACGGTTCATATTGCCAGTTTTAAGCCCTCCTTATCTCCTCTACCCCTCCTCGACTTCCCCTTCTTCCCTCTAAATTCTAACCTTTTTGAACTATTTTCTATAGTAAAACCCATATTATTCTTGTTTTCCTTCATAACTCGTAGTTTTCCAAACATCGGTTTTATGATGTTATATTTTATTCTTGTTTTAAAACTTTACATTCTAAACGTGAGTTCAAAATCACCATTTAAATCATACATGTTCAAAACTGTCAGTTTAAACTACAAAGTTAAAAACCAGATCAATTCGAATTCGTGTAACAAATGGACTAGAAAGATGATCGGTGATAATGTCGTACAACTTTTTCAAAAGTGGTTTTGACAATCTCAACTTCAACTAAAACGTTTGATTACTACAATGTAAAGCCTCTCATATACTACAAGTGTTTTTTAACTAAAAT
>CAMOHE010025638.1:0-19546 GCA_946598075.1 Artocarpus hirsutus | reverse complement strand
AGAGAAAAGGAGGGGGAAAAGGAGAAAGATAGGGAGGGGGCAGGTGGGGGGGCACTGGGGCGAAGGGCTAGGTGAGGGGGGGTCGAGGTGGGGGAGGGAACGAGGGCAAGGGGAGATAGAAAGGGAAGGGGAAAAGGAGAGAGAGAGGGAGGGGGCGAGGGCGAAGGGAGAAAGATAGGGATGGGACAGGTTGGGGGGGGGGGGGGTTCGAGGGTCGAGGGTGAGGGGAGGGAGAAGAGGAGAGAGAAGGAGGGGGAGCTTACCGGAGGCAAGTAGGAGATGGCGGTAGAGGCAACGACGATCGAGGTAAAGGCGACAGATTTTAGAGAGGGAGGAATTTTGAGAGGAATTTTGGAGAGAGACGTCACGCACTCAAAATAAGGGGTGGGCGTGAATTTTAAAAATTTACAGGGGGAAAATATGCTTCCATGACGGTTTTTACAAAAACCGTCGTGGAAACATAAGTATTCCATGATGGTTTTTGCAAAAACCGTCATGTAAACCTTGTATTCTACAACAGTTTTTGCAAAAACCATCGTGTAAACCTTGCATTCCATGACGGTTTTTGCAACAATCGTTGTGAAAACAAAGAATGCCACAACGATTTTTGCAAAAACCATTGTAAAAAATTATGTGAAATATCTTAGACATGATTTTCTTTGCTGCCCAGGGCGGCCAGCCCATGTATTAAGCATCCAATGGCCTAGAATGTAAACTTTTCTCTGTTTTCACCACAAATATAACTATAGATGGATATACAAAACCCTTAAAAGAAGATGAAAAATAAAAGAAAATAATTAAAGAAAAATGTTGAAATAAATTAACATAAATTGGTTTATAGATGCTCTCTTTTTTTATTTTTTTCATTGGTACCTCAATACATATCCATTCCACATCTTCACAAAGCAAGTGCAAAACATCATCTTTAAAATTATTTATCTCTTTAATCGGTGGCAAACCCTTTGTGAATGAAGGGATGTCCGTGCAATCCTTGACAACTTCTTCACCATTGATAACTAATCTTGGCTTTATCGGGATGACTAGAGACAACTCCATGTCTTGGGGATCTGTAGTATAAAAAACTTAGATTGCTTATGATGCCATAATGAAAGGATCATTTCTGTATCTCAATCTTCTAAAGTCAACTACTGTGATGCCGTCATCATCATTCTTAACACAGTTATTTGTCGACCCACTTGCTCTTAAAAAGTGCTATGCGTAATCCCCCATAATCAAATTCTCAAATATCTTCAATGAAACCAAAGTAGTTCATGGTCCCATATATCGGATTCTTGTCCTTGGCAGAGGCAATAGGCATAGCCTCAACACGAAGAGTCACACTGCTATTTTGCACTGGATGCTTCTCATCTCTTTTGCTAATGTAGAAAGTGTAACCATTTATGGAATATGATGTATACCTTGTAACTACCGATGACAGTCCTCTAGCTATGTTCTTCAACTCCTGTGACATACCTCCATCTTGTGATGTAGAGCACTTGCCATAGATGTGTGCTCTAATCTACAACCAAAAGGTCCGATTGTGTTCATCTTGCAACCACTTCTCATTTCTTGCTCTTTTTGGGTATGCTTTTTTTAATTCGTTCATGTGCACCTCAATGAAAGGCTCCACTTTATTTGCATTATGCAAGACATAAAGACAAGCTTGCTCCCACTCCTCTCAATTTACTGACAAAGGATTACTAGTAGATAGTCCCTCAGTCTCAATGTTTATAGTCTTTGGCACCCTAATTGTGTCCACATTAGATAGGTACTTGGAACAAAATTCAACCGTTTTCTCAACTATGTAACTTTCTACAATACATCCCTCCAGCTTGTTTTGATTCTTCACATAGCCCTTCAAAACCTTCATATATCTTTCAAATGGGCACATCCATTTCAAATACACCGGTCCTTATAACCTAACTTCATGTACTAAGTACACCGTTAAATGAATCATGATGTCAAAAAATGTCGATGAAAAATACTTCTCAAGCATGCATAAAGTTTGTACCAACTCCAATTGCAGTGAATTTAGCACAAGTGGATCAATTACCTTTGAGCATATTGAATTAAAGAACGAGCACAACTTGTAAATTGCAAATCTCACATCCTTTGTTAGAATCCTCTACAAAGCAAGTGGTAGTAATTGTTGCATAAACATATGACAATCGTGTGTTTTTATGCCAATATGTTTCAAATCCTTCACCAATACCAACTTTTTGAGGTTCAAAGAATACCCGTCTAGCACTTTTAATGAAGCAAGTGATTCACAAAGCTTTCTCTTTTTCGCTTTAGATAACGTGTACTTCGCCAGAGGTAAGTAAGTGTGGTTCCCTCTTTTCTCAGGAAACAAATTAGGCCAAATCTCCATTTTCATGAGATCTAACCGAGCTTTTTCACCATCCTTAGTCTTGCTTAGAATGTCAAGCAACATGCTAACTACGGATTCACAAACGTTTTTCTCAATATGCATAACATCTAAGCAATGACGAACAAAAAATGTCTTCTAGTATGGAAGATCAAAGAAGATTGATCTTTTTTTCCATGGTCCATTAATTGGCAGCTCATCCTTAGCTCGCTTTCTCTTACTGAATATGACTCTTATATCTTTTACCATTTCAAATATTTGTTCACTTGTCAAAGGGTGAGAAAGGTCTATTTTGCCATCAAAGGCTTTCTTTTGTTTGTAGTAGCGATAATCTCTTGGCAACCATCTTCTATGACCAAGAAAAACGGTTTTCTTACCATTCTTCAACCGTTTGTGAGACGTTTCTGTCATGCAAATAGGATAAACATTGCACGGAGTGTGAACGTCTCTTTTTGGTAAGCATCTCTAACTTCAACTCCATTTTCCCATAACTTTTTAAGGTCATCGATTAACAGTGCCAAGTATACATCAATATCATTGCCTAGTTGGTGAAGACCTGAAATCAATAAAGATAACATTAAAAACTTCCGCTTCATGCACATTTTTGGAGGAAGATTATAGTTAACAGGTATTACGGGCCAAGTGCTATGCCTACAACTCATGTTACCATGTGGGTTCATTCTATCCGTCGACAAAGAAAAATGTATGTTTCTTGGATCCACACTAAAGTTGGGATGATCGGCTTCAAAAGTCTTCCATTGTGGTGAATCCGTCGGGTGTCTAAGTATACCATCATCCACCCATTTGTCATGATGCCATGTCAAATTCTTGGCATGTTCTAGGTTTCCGAATAAACGCCTCAAACGTAGTACTGGTGGAATGTATCATAACACTTTTTTTGGCACTCCATTCTTGCCATCTTTTTGCTCCTTTCCTTTCTTCCACCGTGTTTGTTGACAAACTGGACAATAATTCTCGTCCTCATACTCATTCTTATAGAGAACACAATCATTTTCATAAGCGTGAATTTTCTCATAATCTATTCCCAAAGTGCTCAAAGTCTTCTTAGCCTCATATAGACTAGTTGGTAATTTATTACCCTCTAGTAGAAGCCTTCCTAAAAATTCCAATAGCTTTGTGAAACTAGAATTTGACCACCTACCCGACACTTTCAAATTCCATAATCCAACTAAAGCAGACAATTTAGTGAAATTAGTACACCCCTCATACACGGGTATCTCGGCATCATTCATCATTATCTCAAATAAAGCCAGATGATGCACAAAGTGTTCTTCTAAATCATTGACCATGTCAACCATATTCTCTTGATCATCCATATTATCGTCCACAATAACTTCATTTTCTTTATTTAATAAAGTTAGATTGAAATTAGACTCGCCATGAAAATGCCACATTTGATAAGTACTTATAATTCCATTTCGAAATAAATGTCCTCTAACGATTGGAATCGGATGCAATTTATGGTTTCCACATTGAACACAAGGACACCGAATTTTATCATCATTGGCATCACTTTTGGCAAAATCTAAGAACTCTTCCACACCATTCACATACTCTGTAGAGAATCGAAAATCCCACATCCATTTCCTATCCATTTTACAATTCCTAAATCGAAAAGATAAAAATAGCAAATATTCAATTAAAATTAAATTCACAATTTATATATAAACCCACCTGTATATATTAATTAATCGTAAAACAAAAACATCACCCATCATAAAACAAGTTACACAAGCTCATTATAACACAAATAAATCATACCCATGATCCACAATACAAATTTCATAGAATAAACAACAAAATCAACAACTATTTATCAATTTTAGATTAATTATGCAACAGTACAATCAACAACAATTTATCAATTTCTAACAAAAAGTTACAATTTCAGCCGAGATTAAGGAGTGTGGAGGTAGAGAGGGATGGCGGCAGCTGATTCAGATGGGTCTATGATTGTATTTGAGAAGTGAGTTTCTGAATTGTGTCTAAATGTCAAGATGGGAAAAAGGGGTTTTAAGTAAGCTACCATGATGGTTATATTAAAAAACAATTGTAGAATAGGGCTCAACTACCACGACGGTTTTTTAAAAAACCATCGTGGTATCTTTCTAATCCACGATGATTTTATTAGAAAAACCATCGTGTAATTATAAAGCTACCACGATGGTTTTTTAAAAAACTGTTGTGGTAGCTAGGCAATTCCATGACGGTTTTTTAATAAAACCGTCATGGTAGCTGCACCCCCATTCCACGATGGTTTTCGTCTTTGTGAGCGTAATATGTCACGCTTTTTCCACCTTACCACGATGATTTTTGAGAAACGGTTGTTAAATAAATGTTGTGTAATAAAAAATTTGTTGTAGTGATAATCTACAAAATATGATCACTATTAACAAACCAATCAACCAAACATACTATCAATGCAGCTTGCCACTTACTCATTCAGTATATCATTGCAATTTTTCTTTGTCAAAACCCTACATGTTATCATTTTCAATTTATTTGGCTCAAGATGCTCATCAACTCATCATCTGCCCTATAATCTAATATTTGGCAAGCCTCTGCTATTTTGTCATGTATATAGATATGCATCTATCTACTTTGGTGAGCCTCTGCTATTTCTTGATGTATATATATACACATTTCTATTTTTTTTACCTGCTTTCAAGCCCTGCCATGAAAGGCTGATAAAATCAAATCAAATCAAATGAATTACTATCATTCATTTAAATAACATGACTTCTAAGCATATTAGATATGTATTAAACCTCCCCTGCAAAAAGTACATGAGCACATAACCAAGAGACTCCAGATCATCTCTTCTGCTTTATTTTGCATACAAATTAGAATTACGATCAAATAAATATGTAGCTCGACAAATCAAATAGGAAATAACCAGGGCATATTGAATTTCTAACTGAAAGCAACAATAAGTTGGCTCACCAACTCCAAGGTGAGTATTAACACTTGCATAGCGAGCTGTTGACGAACTAGATCTTAACGAGATCTCAGAACGGTACATTTCATACCGACGTTGCCATGGACGGCTCATCATTGCACGAGACTTCTTGGCTCAATAAAAAAATCGCTCAAAACCAAAACCAACACAACAAATCTTGACTAGCATAACGAGATATGGCAACTTCCAGCCAAGGTCGAGAAGTTCTCGACGATCTCTGTCTCGGTTGTCATGGATCTGGTCTTCACGTGATGATCCCGTACCTCCTCCTTCCTAGGCCGAACACCCCCACCCCTCGGCGAGGCCGAGAATGAGCGTGAGGACGAAGAAGTAGCAGAGGAGGAGGTAGGAGAGTGCGATCTCGAGCTAGAACGGTGGAGGCTGTGGGCTGAGAACAGCAAAAGTGGGAGGAGAGAGATCGGACAAAGAGATGGTAGAGAAAGAGGCAAATTTGTGGAAGGGAAGAGAAAGAGTTTATAGGCTTGTTTGGTTTTGTTTTCGAAATTTTTGAAAAAAACTTCGCATATTTTTTGAGATAAAATTTTAAAAACACTATCAATATAATTTCTAAAAAATTCTTATTTTTTAAAACAAAAATATTTTCATCTATTTTAAAAATAACACTAAACGGCCCCTATGTTTTTAGGATTTCAGGTCTGATTTTAAAATTGAGAGAAATGTGTAATTTAATAAATCAAATTTAAAAGAAAATAAATTTTGAAGGGCCAATTTTGAAAAATCAAGAAGGAAAAAAAATTTTAATGAGGCTTTATAAGAGGCGTTCTATATAATTTTCTCCATAATAAAAAATAATTACAAAAAATGTTGGATAGCCCTTTACTGCATGCCGTGGCAGTGTAGTACGACACAAATGAGAACTCAACTCAACTTGTGTATCATTCTAATTTCTAGCATGATTCAATTTCATGGGTCAGAGGTCTAGCTGCACATAGGTGTCAAGTAAAACGTATTTTATCAACATCGGTTGGCATGAAGATAAAAGTATGAGTTATCAAGATTCTCTCTCTTATTATATTTCCCATATGAGGGAAAGTAGGGTTTGAGAAAACCAATCACCCCTTTTTTATTAGAATAAAAAGTATTAAAAAAATCTATTTAGTGTGTATTTCCTATTAATACATGTATTTTTCTTAATTTTTTTAACTTACATCTGAATAATTAGCTAAAAAAAGAATGTAAATGTAAGTGCTTAGTAGCATTAAAATATTATCATACGAAAATTACATGTTATGCCATATTTTTAAAAACTATGTTTATTCATGTCTTATTTAAAACATTTGTGCTATGTAACTACTAATATATTTGACGAAGTTTCATAAATGTCATCTTTGAAGATTAGTTTTTAAAAATATCACGCATGTTCATCTATAGTATAATTTAACATGCAATATGAATGATAATATGATATTAACTTTTTTAAATATGACATAAATAACATAACTTTTAAAAGTATGACACAACATTTAATTTTCTTATTATTATTATATGTTTAAGTTGTATCATACTTAAATATGTGTTGCATTTATAATTTTAAAAATGATATTTATGAAACGTAGCATTTGGACTTAATTTCTTGCATGTTTGGACCATACTAGGCTAACCAAAAAGTTGAAGACCCATGAGAAGATGCCACACAAGCAAGTTTGGGCTGAACTTTAGGCATATCGTGGCGGCACTGGCACGTTTGGTAACGATCTAATCATAGGATATAATATTAGAAAAGTAAAATTCATAGAATATATATTCAATACTCTTAAAAGAACTATAAAAAAGCAAATAAATTTACAAAAAAAAAAAAAAAAAGCAATTCCTTCTGTATCTAGTAATGTTTCTCTTTCCCCTTGCATAATTTCCGAGTGAAGCTAAAAAGGCCCACTCCACATGGCACAAACACAAAAACAAATCAATCTCTCTCTCTCTCTCTCTCTCTCTCTCTCCCCTATTCTTAAACATTAAAAAAAAAAAAAGCAAAGAAAAGAAAAGTCAACTCTCTCAAACCTCCTACCAACATGACCAACTGGCAATGTAGCTCAATTGAGCTTCCTAGGAAGCTCATCACACCATTAAAGCACATATCCCAAATCTATATTTATATTTTTATCCACGTCCCTAAAACACAGAATCTCACACAAGTCCTCCATGTGTTGGTCAAAAATAAATATTCACCGACGCGCTTAATTTCCGTTTTCTAGCTGTATTTAGCCACATACTCTCAACAAAAGAACATAACAAATTATTTCAGCCTCAAAACCATAACCACCCAAACAAAACATACAAGAACAGAAACACATGAATGAAACAATCTCTCTCCCAAAATACCACATCGAAATTCCACATTACTTATCGTCTCACCTTCCATATCTCCAAAACCCTCAGTTTTAATTTTCTCATACACACAAACAAAATTTGTAATTTGATCACAATAAGAAAAAAACCATGCATGCAAGTAGACTTGACCAACTCAACCAGCTAAGAACAATCTTTGCTCGGTTCGACATGGACTCCGATGGCAGCCTGACCATCCTAGAGCTGGCCGCTCTGCTCCGGTCGCTCGGGCTCAAGCCATCGGGGGACCAAGTCCAGGCGCTGCTGTCCAACGTCGACGCCAACGGCAACGGGGCGGTGGAGTTTGAGGAGCTTGTCAATGCCATGTTGCCTGAAATGAAGGAGGAGATATTGGTGAACCAAGAGCAGCTCCTCGAGGTCTTCCGGTCATTTGACAAGGACGGGAACGGGTACATCACGGCGGCAGAGCTGGCAGGGGCGATGGCGAAGATGGGGCAGCCGCTGACGTACAGGGAGCTGACGGAGATGATTAGGGAGGCAGACGCGGATGGAGATGGCGTGATTAGTTTCAATGAGTTTGCAACTGTTATGGCAAGATCTGCCTCCGATTTTCTAGGCCTTGCTTTGTCATGACTGAAACAAGTTAATGATTTTTTGTATTAATGTAAATTTGGCTATGTTTGTAGATTGAATGCTGATTTGTTCATTGTTATTGCATCGATCAACCAAAGAACGGAAAAAATGATTGATTCCTTCTTTCTTTTTTTTTTCCTTATAAATGATTGGATGGGAGATTTGAGCCCCAATACTTGAAATTGTGACTTTTGGGTCCAAATTTTAAAAATTTTAGCATCTGAGTTTCAAACTTACATTTTATTAGCAGAAAACACTTTTTAGTCTGGTTGGGCCAGAGCCCAGGCCCCTCATAGGGGTGGGCCCGCCAAATGAGACCCACGTTGGAGTCCACCCCCTATGGGCTTAGGTTCTAGTCTTCTTAGGCTGAAAAGAGAACTGCTTTTTATTTGCAATCTCAATTAACTTTTCCGATTAAATACCTTTTAATGCAATGAGATTTGCATTCCAAAATCCTATTTTCGTACTTCTATTACTTTTTGTATGCATGTACAAGCAACATGCATGTGTAAGCAAATTGTATTTAGGTAATTTAAAGACTTAGAATTAAGGGTTTTTGACACATTTGTTCCTTAAACTTTTTGTATTTTTGTAATAGGGTCTTTAAACATTTTTAATTGCAATTAAGTTCCCAACATTACTAGAAATTGTAGAATACACGAAGCTCAATAAATATTTTCTTACAAACCATCATGTTAGGCGGGGAAAAACACGCAGGAAGTAGGCATAAAACACGAAAACCGTCTTCGAATCTTTACGAAAAACCATCGTGATAAGCAGCATATTATACGATGGTTTTTAATAAAAATCGTTGTGAAAGACAATCAGCGAAATTTTAAAAGCCCCCACTACAATCAATGAAATTTTAAAAGCTGGCTCACTCTCTTTCTTTCTTATTCGAATTAACAGGCAAACCTAATCCTTTCTCTCTAAACCCAGCCCTACCTCTCTCTTTAACCTTCAAACCCTCCTTCTATCTAATGCCATGACCGTCGCCACCGTCGTCTTTGCCTTGACCCTACATGCTGCCGTTAGCCCCGAGGCCTCCACGGCCCACGAGCTCATTGCCATCCCCCATTTGTAAAGGTTTTTCTCTCCGAGTGTTCTCTCCAAGCTCGATGCCTCCGTAACCCTACTGTTGCCAACAGCCTATTGTTGCCCACCTCTGACCTCTGTTTGGTAACATTCTGTTTCTTTTTTTTTTATTTTTTAGTTATATAGTTTTAGTTTTAACTATTTATGGTTTGTGTGAATTAATTAATTTATGTTGTTTAGTTTTAATTCCTTTCTATGTATTTGTGTATGTGTTTATATATGTGATGCCCACCACATGTTTGAGGAAAATTCTCTATGACCATCATGACAATTATTTATGTTTTTTGTTGCTCAAAACTCAATAGCAATTATTTAAGGTTTGTATGAATTAATTATCTTTAGTTATATAGTTTGTTTGTTAGTTTTGTAACTTAATTTTGTTAGTTTCAGTTTTTTGTTATTTTCGTGTTCTTTAGGTTTAGTTTTAGTTTTATAAAACTAATTAGTTTTTGTATTAAAATTAATTCTGTTAATTTGTTATGTTGATTTGTTTTATTTTTGTTAAATATTTTTGTTATTTAATATTTAGTTTGTGGTTCGAATTATTGTTGTTCTATGTAAGTTATGTTGACATTTGTTACTTAGTTAATGTTTGTTTGTGTTGTGAACTACTTTCTACATTTGTTTGTGTGAATTACTTCCTAAATATGTTTGTGTATGTATTTGCGTGAATTATTTAGGGTCTAATTTTAGCTTTACCATTGTTAGTATATGTTTATGTGAATTATTATTTGGACATGGTTGCTTAGATAATGATTTTGTAAATATTTTATAGTTCAGTGTAAATACA
Organism: Artocarpus hirsutus; assembly: GCA_946598075.1. Taxonomy (NCBI): domain Eukaryota; kingdom Viridiplantae; phylum Streptophyta; class Magnoliopsida; order Rosales; family Moraceae; genus Artocarpus; species Artocarpus hirsutus. The sequence continues at coordinate 9,373 of CAMOHE010025638.1, read as the reverse complement.
TAATTTTGCAATCAGGGTTTTGTATTAATAGATAACACAAGATTGGCCATCCTATGAGAAATTAAAAATTTTAGTTTCTTTTTTTGGGCTAATAACCAATCTTTCATGATGGTTTTTGATAAAAAACCATCATGTAAGTTTGAAAATCACTAAGATTACACAACAATTTTCATTGCCACCATTTAATCTACCCATTCCACGATAGTTTTTTTTGTCAAAACAATCATGATAGCTTTCTATAGAGCACCCTTAACACCCGTCATCAGCAGCATCCCATAACGTTAAAAACCATCGTGAAAAGTTTCTTCGGTATCATGAGGGATGATTTCACAATGGTTCTTTTAATGCTTTCAACGACAGTTTAAAACTTTCATGTAATCCTTAGTTTTGAGTAGTGAAAAAAAATCGAAAAAATTACATATATGAAAATGTTTTGAATAAATTCTCTCTCTAGCAGAGCTCCACTATTTGCCTTTGTATGAGTACAAGTTTTGTTTTTTGTTTTTTTTTTTCCTTAAACATGGAAGACCTGGTGGGGCGGTAGAAATCCTTGGCTATTACTGAGGAAGAGGGTGAAGTGGTAGGGGTGGAAGAGGACGTTTTGGCTGAGATGGAGGGAGATCTTAGATAGGGTCTTCTGGGGAAATTCTGGTCTTGTAAACCCTATCATAAGGTGGCTTTTCGATCTGCGATTCATCAGACGTGGAAAGTGGTAGGGGATTTCTCATTTCGAGAAGTCTCTGACGATGTGTTTCTGTTCCTTTTCGTCAACGAGAAAGAATTTCGAAGGATTGTAGACATGGAAACATGGATTTTTTTTATAAATCTCTGGTGGTTCTGAAGGAGGTTAACGGAGATGACGTTGTGGAGTAGGGAGGGTGGTCATTGACTCCCTTTCGGATTCAGGCGCATAATCTCCCAATGATAGGGGTCTTCGAGAAGGTGGTGTGCTTGTCAGGGAAGCTATGGGTGTGGCTAGTCTCGAAGGATCAAGAGGGATAGGTTTCAGGGGCTTTATCGAAATTAGGGTTTTGGTTGATGCCTCTAAACCTATTTGCCGTGTTGTATTGATTCGCTTGGGGACGAAAGGGAATACAATATGGTCTGAATTAAAATAAGAAAGAATTCCCAACTTCTATATGCCTAGAAGTGGGTGCATAGACGATGATCATATCCAAAGCTTTTCAATATGGCCCATGATTGAAGGTGCCAGAATTTTCAGTGTCTAATGGAGGGTGTGCTTGTTCGGATGTCCAATCTTAATTCCAATGAGGGAGGTTGAGAGGATTGGCAGTTGAGAACAGGCAATTAAAAGTATTTTAGACATTTTTGAGGTCAAAACTCCTTGTGTAAGGGATTTTTTTTTAATTTTTTTATTTTAAAATATTTTTAGATAATTTCTTAGGTCAAAATTAAAGATTGACCGAGAAAATAGTATAAATTTACGTTTTAAAATTTAATATGAAGGTGAATATTAGATAAAATTAAAAACCAAATGTATAGCTTTTTCATAAACCTAAAACTTAAGGTATAAAAAGTAAATAATAAAAAACAATCTCTCTCTCTCTCTCTTTTTTTCCCCTAATAATAGGAAGTGTTCCAAAGCCCTGTTACGGAATTTTTTTTTTTTTTTTTTTAAAAAATCATTTTCTTTTCTAATGACAAGAATGCTATTTTTTGTAACACTTGAGAAGCAGCGGAATGTGTTGCCGTGTTGGGGGCCAATGACATGCGTTTTGGAGGATGATATAACCTTGTTTTTGAGCTCTCCTTTCCATGCAATTAAATGAAAAATAAAGTAGAAAACAAAACAATTGGACACCTCAATAACGAAAAATAGATAACAACCCAATCTGCTTCTAATATACAACACCTATATAATAAACCGAGCAACTTTTTTCATGACCAAGCAGGGAAAAAGAATTTAATTTTGTGACCAATAAAGAATGATAGCAGGACAACCGGTAAAGGAAGAAGCTAAAGGCTAAAGCCATTATTTGGTGAATCTTAAAAGTGCACATTTATAAGTCTGCTTTCTTTCATGTTGGCAGGATCAGTATTGAACGTTCTCAAAGAATATGCAGGGCTTTAGATGTCAAAAAGTTCCTCTGTTAGATAGAGGATCAGTAAGCCATCTTCTTTCTGCTATTGTGTGTGTGTTTGCAAAGTTCGGCGTCTATGTTTTACTTTGGAGGAGTATAGAATACAAAATTAATCGTACACTTGTAAGAATATTGGATCATTCTACCAAACAATCATTTTAAGATGAAGCTCCATGTCCTTAAATTTCTATAACTAAACACCCCCTACTTGGGTCAGTGTTCATAAAAAGCTTCCTAAACTAGTGAAATTAAGCTACCACTTTGCTTTGTGTGAAATTTTTCTAAGTATGCTTTTTGGGCCAATAAACATTACTATCGTAATGTTTTCCACCTTTTTTTCCCAATAAAACTCGTATTCTTGAGTTGCCTTTCATGACTAGAATTTTGTTGTTCTTTCAATTTTATTTACGATTCTGGATTTGTGATTGATGAGTTGATCTGCTAGTAAAAACATGTGCAGAATGGTCTTTAACATTCATATTTTTTAGGATAATTTACAAGAATGCCTCTTAAATACATCACCTTATTAAAAATATCCTTCAAAAAAATCATTTTTTAAAACTGTCTTTTTATTAAAAATTAGAGATTAAAAGACCAAGTTACCGTTCCTTTCGAAATAGAACCTATCAGGTTTTATATTGAAATTCACCAAAACCCGTCAAGTTTTATCATAGAACCCATCGAAATTTTCCTCCGGTCGCCAATGCAAGGTGCCAAATTAAAACATGCCAGGTCCTAACTTGAAACCTACCACATTTTAACATTTTTTTTTAAACAAAAATGCTTCAGCTGCCTCCGGTTGTCGGCATGGGTGCTAGGTCGTAACCTGTTAGGTTTCAACTTGAAACTTATCAAATTTTAATATATTTTTTTGAAACAAAGAAGTGTCAACCACCTCCAGTCGCTTGCCGAATTGTAACCTACCAAGCTCCAACTTAAAACCTACCAAATTACAACATATTTTTTTCAGCATCCAGCTTCCATCTTGAAACCTGCCGGCTTCTGTCCTCGAACTAGCTAAAACCTAGTAGAACTCGTAAGAGCCTACTATGTTCCAACACAAAATCTACCAGGTTTCATCTCAAAACTCGCCAAAACTCTATAAAAAACCATTACAAAAAGAATATATTATCTATTTTGCTCACAACTGCCACCATATTACAATTTTTTCTGCAATATCATTACAAAATAATATTACAAAATCATTACACAAAAATGACTAGATGATACAAATAATCATACAAATTAAAAACAAGAATAAAAAAATAGAAAGGCCTAAGTGTCTCTTCATCTGTACTTTTGATTTTCATTTCCTATCTGGCCTTCCAAATCGAAGAAGCCAACTCAAAAATCCATTTCAATTTTCTATTTGACTCTTTAATGTTAAAAAAAAAAAAAAAAAGAATAAATCAAGTTAACAACCTATATTGAACTACAAAAATGTGTAACTTAGACTGGATAAAATTGTTGAAACAAACCAAACATAAAGCAGAACCGACAAATTCACAAAGCTAGCTAGCTAGCTCTCATCATTCTTATCAAGGAATAGTGACATCATAAAAAGCAGAGAGGAAATGGTAGATGTTTCCAATATTCAATAGCTACTTTCATACCTCTTAGCTCACTTTGGATCAGGAAATTACGCTGATCTCCTCCACTAGATCCTCGGTTGTGGCTCTGCCATGGATTTCGGCCTCGAGTTTCCTCCGTTGTCAAGAAGTTCCGATCTCACCTCTCAACATCAAAACGTGCAGATCCACCATGGAAGCTTGAGCTCAAGCTTTTTTGAGGTGTCGAAGAAGACAACCAGACGCCAGTGGATTGTCATCAGGAGTCATACCAGGAGGAGAAAGAGAGGATGCACAGGAGAGACAGCAGGGGAGGCAAAGAGAGCTCCATCGCCGGTTGCTTCTCCTAACAAGTACAAAAGATCTCGTACAATGGCGGATCTAGTGTAACCATGATGGTGGGATCTACAGGGATGGCAAACGAGCTCCACACGATTGCTTTCGTGTGACGACAAGGCAACTTTGCTGGAGAAGAAACAGAAGCGACTTTTCCTGCATCGACGGAGAAGATTGCAATGGTGGGAGCCATCGAACTCAGACGGAGTCAAGATCTTCGTCGTTGGATTGGAAGCAGACCAGAGAGAAAGAAGAGAGAGGGAAATTCGGTAGCGAGAAAAAAGAGAAGAGAGAGAGAGAGGTTTTTGATTGATCTATATAGGGTTTGTTTTTATAGTTTAACTAACCAGATGAAAGAAAAGGCAAAATAATAAATGTCAAATTAGAAATATAAATCATAAAAATGAAAATGAGCAATTTTGAAAAGTAAGAAAGAGAAGAACAGTTTTAATAAGCATTGTCATTTAGGAGGCATTCTGTAATTTTCTTATTTTTTATAATATGAGCAGACTAAAAGAAATGTACATATTAAAGACCTTTTGGACATAAATTCTTGCAAAAACATAGCTCAATTTTCTATTTGATATTTCATTTTGAAATTGTGTTGAAGAATCTGCAACAAAACACAGATAAGTCAGCGTACAAAATTCTCTATGGATCGTAGCATTTATATTCACCTAACCTCTTTTCTGGTGAAATTGATCATGCCAATCTCACTCCGGGAGGGAAAAAGAGGAAAAATGTATCAGTGGATCTTGAATTGAGAGGTGACTGCAGTTTCTTAACGATGAATTTCAATAATTTGGTGCATTTTATATGCAAATGCTCTATAGTGAGATTCTGTTATTTGTTATTGAATACTCTAGGCTCCAAATTTGGGACTTTTTAGGGTGCCTTCACTTGTAACTGAATTAATCTGTCTTGCACGATTGAATTAAAACGTTATTGTTGAAGCCTTATTGTAAAAGACCAAATTCAGCATCTCGCAGCAAAGCCTGAAGTAGGAAAGCTGATAATGTTAGAATCTTTCCCGTAAAACAAGGAACAACTGTTGAATGTGGTCCATATTTCATGGCCCATGTTTTATGGGCAACAATTCCACAATTTCAGGAACTGTGTTCAAAGAACTTTATGATGGATAGAGACATTAAAGGCACGGTTCAATTTTGGTTTAGGTCTCCGGTTCTGCTCTCTCTCCAACTTCTAGATCGCACCATCATTTTCTGGAGTTGAGGAAGGAGTGGAAGCTCCTAAGTCAATAGAACGCAGTAAGCTCCCATTCGGATTGCAGAGAACGTCATTCGAAGGAGGTATGTTATTAAACACGTTCCCGTGCTTTTCTATGCTTATTGTTTGTTACATATTAGATCGTATTTTGACTTTCATTTGGTATCAAAGCCCTCTGCCTTGTGGTTATTTTGTCTGCCATTATTGTTTGAAAACATACCCGATAATTTTTTTTTTTTCAATTTCAGGAGTTTAAGTTTTGGAGCTTTTGATGGAAATTAAGGTTAGAAATAATTAAGAATTCTATTTTCTAACGTTTCTATGATTTGAAACATCGAATCTAGTGTTTGAAATCATTAGAATCCGTTGGGTCTGCAAACGGTTCACATTCAGGTTGCAACCAGGTCATTACCCAACTGGAGGTTGAAGATAGTACTCCCCAGGCAAAATGGCGTCCTTTTTTGGCCGAGAATTACTCAGTCATAGAGCAAAACAACATGTCGTTCTATGCAAGCCCTTGCAAAATGACATGTCGTTTCAGTGGTAAAAAATTAAAAAAAAAAACTCCAAAACTTAAAAAAAAATATTTTTTTTCAAAAATTCTCAATGTTAATATATTTATGAAATTTTCATAAAAATCATAGTTTTTAATATTTTTGCAAAATTTCATAAAATCCTTACTTTTAATATTTTTTTAATGAATTTTTCATAATTTGGTATTCTTTATAAAAAAGATCATAATTATGAATATTCATAATTTTTTGGGTTTGTTATGAATATTATACATATTTGTGTATAATTAATTCTGTATCTTTATGTGCATAAATTCATTATGTTATTTTGGTATGTATGATTTGTTGTTTTATTATGGCTATGACATTAAGTTAAATAATTTAGTACATTAAATTTTAAGTTATTATGTGCTAAAATTATTAATTTTGTATGTATAATTCATTATTTTTAATTATGTATGCTAATAAGGATAAAATATTTCAGTGCATAAATTTTGAATTTTGTCTGTGTTTATTTCTAATGCCTAATGTTACATACAATTTTTTATGAAAAAATTTTAGAATAAAATTAGATGTCTCATGATTAATATAATTTTAATTAATTAGAGTTTAGCTATATCAACTTTACTTATGCAAAATTATGTATTAAGTGGTTTGAGATCACATAGAGGAAAATAACATTTATTGTAATTAATCATAATTAATATAATAAATTTTATCCCATAGGAATTTTTATTATATTTGTATGGTTAATTAGGATAGAATATCAAATTATATTTTTTAATTTACTTACATGAATCAAGAAAAGGAACATAATTTGTTAGTTTTATGATTAAGATAAATGGATATAATTGAATTAGAACTTTAGCTCACAGACAAGTTTTGTGTCACTAGATTTATAATTTTTGGAACATGATATATGTTTATTAATCTTAAAATTATGTAATGTAAACATGCATGTTAATTTTTATGTAACCATGCAACTTGTTAATTATTCCGATATTAAATGTGAAATTTTCTAACTAAAAGGGGACAATTATAAGATATGGAAGAAGTGATTCTTCTTCATCTTGGGTAGATGGACGTTGATTATGCTATTAGAAAAGATGAACCGAACATTACTGACACCAGCACTTTAGATGAAAAGCTCTTTATGAATGATGGGAGCGATCTAGTCGCCTTAGCAAATGTTCATAAAGACCAATATTTCTGTTGGTATTCGAGGTTTAGTCAATCAGCATAAGAATGTCAAGGCATTGCTAAAAGCCATTGATGAGTAGTTTGCAATATCAGATAAGCCACTTGTCAACACCCTAATAATGAAATTTTCATTCTTATGGCTCACCGATGTCAAAGGTATATGTGAACACATCATGGAGATAAGAGACACTATGGCTCAATTAAAGACACTAGAGGTTGATATATATGAATCTTTCCTTGTGTACTATATATTAAACACTCTTCCACAGCAATATGAACTCAACAAAATATCTTACAACAGACATAAGGATAAATGGTCAATTAATGAACTTATGACCATGTGTGTTTAGGTTGAAGGGATGCTAACAATGGAAATAGATGAAAGTATGTTATTGGCAGCACAAGAAAAAGACCAAAACAAATGAAAGAATCAAAAACAAGCCAAACAAAAGGGGAAAGGTAAAATACAATCCTAAGGTGGAATCAAAAAGGAAACTAAGTTTTTCTTTTGTAAAAAGAAAGGACATATGAAGAAGAATTGTACCAAATTTTAGCAATGACTTGAGAAGAAAGATAATCGAATCTCATTTGTTTGTTATGAATGTAATATGGTTAATGTTAATAATAGCATATAGTGAATTGATTCTAGTTCTAGAATCTATATTTTGAATGCCTTGTAGGGTATGCAAAGCCTAAGGAAGTTAGTAGGAAGTGAACAATGTCTTTATTCAGAAAACAAGATGCGTTCATATGTGGAGGCTATTGGAACATATCATTTAGTCTTAGATGCAGTTTTATTTAAATTTAGAAAATACTTTTTATATTCCTAGCTTCTTTAAGAATTTAGTTTCAGTATCAAGGCTTATACCTTTGGGTTATTCCTTTAACTTTTCAGAGACATCTTTAAGTTTGTTTTATAAATGTGATCTTGTTGGGAATGATACCTTGTTTGACGATCTTTTCTTTATTAATTTGCAAAATGATAATACTTTTAATGCTATGTATGTACACACTGGCATGAAATGATGTGTTATGAATGAAGACTCCTCTATGTTGTAGCACCAAAGATTGAGACATATCTTTATAAAGAGAATTAAGAGATTTGTAAATAATGGAGCACTTAGTACTTTAGGTTTTACTGATTTTAATACTTGTGTGGACTACATTATGGGAAAGCAGATGAACAAGTCAAAGAAAGGTGCAAGGAGGAGCACAGACATATTAGAGATTATACGTTTAGATATTTGTAGTCTAGACATAGGCTTGTATGGTCTGAAATACTTCATCTCATTCATAGATGATTACTTAAAGTACATGTATCTCTACTTGCTTCATAACAAGAATAAAGCACTGTATGCTTTTAAGATTTTTAAAATTGTAGTAAAGTAACAATGCGAAGAGCAAGTTAAAACCATGAGAAAGGATAAAGGCAGAGAATATTATGGTAGATACATTGAGCATGGACTAGTATTGTCTATTTGCGAAGTTTCTTCAAGAGTATAGGATAGTTACCCAATACATTATGCCTAGTTCGCCATACCAAAATAGTGTGACAAAAAGAAGAAACCGAACATTAATAGACATGGTACGGAGTATACGTCAAGCTTCCTAAATCCTTATGGACTAAAGCTCTTAAAATGGCAGTGTGTATATTAAACCGAGTTTCAACTAAGGCTATCCCAAAGACACCATTTGAATTATGGAAAGATTGGAAACCGAGTTTGCAACATCTACACATTTGGAGGATGTCTATTTGAAGTAAGAGTTTACAATATACAAGAAAAAAATTTGGATCCAAGGACTATTAGTATGCCAAAGGTTTAAAGATATAGATTCTATTGTCCATCTCACAACACCAAGATTGTAGAATCAAGAAATGCAAAGTTTCTTAAGAGTCACTTGATCAGTCGGAGCAATCAATCCCAAAACATTATTTCTAAGAAAGATCATTTTGATGCTCAACCTTCATGCTTAAGTAACAAATTGATTGCCGTTCACAACACTTCTCAAGTTCAAACAAGTGTTGAACAACCAATTATTAAAGTTCTGTAAGCAGCTAATAATAATCTAGTAGATCAAGTTGTTTAGGAAATGCCAAAAATTGTTGAACAAATAGTTGAACAACATGTTTCTCAGGAAAATATTGAACTAGTTGTGATACATAGAAGATAATATTCATTTTTAAAGAAACTATCGCTATGATTCATGTATATTGTCTCTTATTGTGATAAATAATATAAAATATAGACCAAGTGCAAGAATGTTGGCATCTTTCCCGTACAACACAGGAACAACTGTTGACCGTGGTCCATATTTCATGGTCCATGTTTTATGGGCAACAATCCCATAATTTCAGAATTGTATTCAAAGAACTCTGTGATGGACAGAGACATTAAAGGCACGGTTCAATTTTGGTTTAGGTCCCTGG
>CAMOHE010025637.1:0-12777 GCA_946598075.1 Artocarpus hirsutus | reverse complement strand
TGCTTACCATTTTTTCGTAGGTTATCAACTTTGATTTGTCGATTATGCATTATATCTCTCTAGTCATTTTTATTTTAAATGAATCTTGTTCTAATCAAGATACTTATAAGAGGGAAAAGATGTAATATTGGGTGGGGCATTTATCCCATTCACTTTTTAAAAATTGTTTTAATCTTTTAAAAAATAGATCTATTCTTATTTTGTAAAAAAAATAAAACCATAACTATGTTGAATAGTGAAAAATTTTTCCGTTCTGTAGTATTTTCAAAATAAGTAAAAATAGTTTTGTTTTAAAAATTGAGGATTTTTAAAAAATTATGCTTATAGAATTTTTCAAATTTTTGCCTAAAAAACGTAAAAAATATTTTCAAAAACTTTCAAAATAATACCAAACAAATGGGGTAGTTGTATTTTTATTTTACAAGAAAACAATACAATCTCCACTTAATAATAAAACTGGACAATTACACATCCATTCAATAAACTAAAATTTTTATTTATTTTTTCATAATACCTCCACCAGAGAAAAAATTGTTTTGTTCCACTTGGCTGAATTTTTGGTCCGCCACTTGATACATTTTTGCACCAATCCACTTTATCCTCATATTTTGCACCAACCCCCCTCCCAAAAAAAAAAAAAAAAAAAAGAAAAAGAAAAAGAGAGGGGGAGAGAGAGTGTGTAAATCACGCTACTAAAAGGGCGCGTATCAAATACCAGAGTGGAAGATCCTTTAGGCCAGCGTCAACATCGGCATATACACAAGCACCAATTGGTGCTTTGAGCGGCCGGGACCCACACGACGTTTTGGCCTTTTGGGGCGGGAGTTGGGGGTTGGTGAGTGCTTGAATCGTACTTCAGTTTTTGCTTTGACTACAAGCCTCCTCACCATCTTTTTAACACTGAATATCATGACCGTATTCGCTATTCCCGAACCCGACGAAAGCATTTCGTATTTCGTACTATATTTTAGCCAACTCGATCTTTATCTTCATCTCGTCCAAGCTTCTTTTCAGAGAACATGTTTTTTCTCGAAAAAAAAAAAGGATTAACTAGATGTATGCTGGCCTTGGATTCAGTGCATTACTCACCAAAAAAAGGTGCGGTGTGAAAATAATTACACATAAAACTATTAATGAAAATTATAAATACTCTAAAAAAAAATTTATATTATAATAATATTTTTTATTTTAATATGTAAAAATTTTACATTATTTGTTAGGACACATTTGTTCAACAAGACAAAAGCATTGAATTCATAACCAAATTGAGCTAAAGGACAACATATCAACTTTGAAAAAGGAAAACAACGGAGTGCTTCGGCTATGGATGTAACCAAACGATTCATTTATAAATTATTCTCTCTCTTTTCATTTTCTCTACTAGATTCGTTTAAATAAAAAAACCTCGGGTCTCGTTTAATAGTGTTTTTGAAATGCGCCTAGTTAGTACTTTTTTTCAAGATTAGTTTGGAAAAGTAAAAATGTGTTTGGTTGTAGTGTGTTCCTGAAAATATGCATTAAAAAAATAATGGATTTATAATTTTTTTGGTAGTTACAGTGGGTTTATAATTATTGAATAAATAAAATTATAATTAATGTTTAATTTTTAAAATAATTATAATTATTATGAAAATATGGAATAAATAATTATTATAAATTAGTATTCATAATAAAAAAGAAAATAACTTTTAATTTTTTTCTTTAAAAAAACCCAAACCTTATCAATAAATTACAAACTAATAACAGAAAGTCACATTTTCCTCAATTCAATATGCATTATAAATAAGATGAAAATAATAAAGTATGATACATACATTAATTTTTATAAATCCAATCTTTATTTTTGGCTATATTCTCACAGTTGATTAGTTAATTGATCTCTAAAGTCATTCATATTAGGGGTGTTCATTGAATTTTGTCAATCCTTTTAATTCGTTCAATTCAATCCAATTCTATGAAAAATACAGATTAGTCTTGGATCTACAAATTGGATTATGGATTGAGTATCTTCCAATCCATATAATCCATAAATTCAAACAATATATATTGTATCGATTATATATATACATATATATATACACACACACAGGCACACAAAATTTTAATAAATATATAAACCTTAATTCTTATGATAGTGTGTCTAAAGTTTATATGCTAAAAAAAGAAAGTTGGCCCAATTACAAAGATTAACATTATTTACTTAAATCTAAAGTTTATCTAAGTTTATTAATTGTAATTTTGTAATGCTATAATGTGATTTATTATCAAAGACTTGCATTTTATTAGGTTATAATATGTTGGATTTTATTAAATTATGTTGTGTTATACTATGTTAATTTTAATTGCTATTTTTTTAATAAATTTAAAATACTGGAAGAGCACATGGAGGCCATCTATCGGATTTTAAAATACTTGTAGAGCACTCCTAGAAAGGGACTAGTTTTTAAGAAAAACGAAGTAAGGAACATCGAGGTGTTCACAGTTTTTGAAAAAATCATTGCCTAATATAGTATTTAGATGACAGTTTCTATAAAATAATCATCTAATATGCTTGCGTAGATTTTCGAAACACGAAAATCTCTATTCCATACTTTTTTTGGATATTAGATGACAGTTTTTGATAAAACATCGTCTAATTGACATTGTTTACTCTACAAGTTGTTGTAGTGCCTATACTCTGTGTCCTATATGTTAGCAGAAAGCATATTTGAAGGAAAAAAACAAACAAGTTACTGTAATTACATATTAGAGACAGAGAAAATAAAACCAACAAAAACCTTCAACTGAATGTAACATGGGAAATTTGGATGTCGAGGCACGTGAATACATGCTTTCCTTAAAACAGATTCGCTCTCTCTTTAGGTGCTTGAGAAAACGTTGAATGTCTATCTCCTAGGATACAATGACAAACTAGCAAAACTTTCGTATCACAAGAACTACTTCGACGAACTTGCACCGTGTCTTCACTCTATTACTAGAAAATAAGAAGCTACAATTCTAAGGCACTATGTCTTCACTCTATCACCAAAAAATAGGAAGCTACGATTCTAAGAACCTAGACATCTAAAGAGAACAAAGGAAGCAAGAGAAGAGTTGTGAAGAATTTTCAATACTGAATGAATAAAACTGCCTCCTTATATAGGCTTTAGGGAAAGGAATTACAAATTTTTTTCAGGTTAAAGGCTAGACCATTAAACAAAAAAATATGATTTCTAAGTTAATGCCTCAGCCATTAGCCAAATGGAGGCTAATGAATGAGGTGACGTCTTTCCTTCAAATGGAAGCAAATAAAGGATATGATGTCTTCAGTCTTTTCCCAGTTTAGAAAAAAATGCAAAACATGACCTGCATGAGCACAAGCCTAACGGACTAACATTCGCATCGTCACGTCGTGGAGACGCACACATTGGGCCTTTAACCCGCCAAGCCCATGATTTGCACACCCCTAAACGTGAGAGAGCCTCTTGAGTACAAATTCTTACCCATGAGCTCAAGTGCTAACTTATTTAAACTCCACTAAGTCATCATGCCTTAGCAATCTAGGACTCTTTATCTTAGCATTAACAAAATTACATTTCAATAGGCATACTTTGATCATTAATTTCTCATTCACTCGTTAACCATTTTGAGCATGTAAATTTATCAATTTCCTTGCAATGAAGAACATAAATCTTCTATGACCCGCCATTTATATAAAGTGGGTCCCACTTTATTTTGGTCCTCAAAATGGTTCTTGACAATAGTTTATCAAACCATTTTCCAACGATCCTCCACATGAATGAAGATTGGACGACGACGAGGGAAAAAGATACTTGATGTAGTCATAGAGTTCTACGGTTAATACCTGCATAAGATAGGTAGGCGTTAACCTTTGAATCTTCACTTGTGAAAGTACATTTACTTTACTGGCTGATCAGTAGACGTGATGTCCTTGAATTATTTTGAGCATATAAATATATAATTTCAATCTCTTCGTAATGGAGAACATAAATCTTCTATGACCCGTCATTTATATGAAGTGGGTCCCACTTTATTTTGGTCCTCAAAATAGTTCTTGGTAATGGTTTATCAAACCATTTTCCAACAATCCAACACGTGAATGAACATTAGCTGATGACGAAGAAAAGATACTTGATGTAATGATAGAGTTTTATGGTTAATACCTGTACAGGATAGGTAGGCATTAACCATTGAACCTTCCCTTATGAAAGTACATTTACTTTATTGGTTTATCAGTAGACGTGGTGTCCTTAAACTATTCTACTATTTGCGTAAACAATGATAAACCTCACACAGTTATCTTCCTAACATAGTTTCAGTGTCATAGTTATGTTTATTTTGGCCATGAACATCTCTTTGACTCTATGAGAGTTTCTAAAGAATTAAACCCTAGCAATTCTCCTTTGAAGCTGTCCCATTTCTTTCTCATATAGGTGATTTCTTATTTAAAAGTAACTCGCATTACTATGCTTGGATTCATGCATTTGAAGCATAAGAATCATTAAAAACAATTGCTTATTGTTATAGGAATAGGTTGGAGGGAAACCCCACAGTGATTCTACTTTGTCTATATAGTTTAGTTGTCCCATTAAACCTAGATCTTGGGATCTCTAGTCAATTGGGTTGAGTTTCCATTATTTCGAACTATTGTTTCATGGGCTTAAGACCTATTACCCTTGATGATTTCTCTAATTGATCTCTATTTAAACCTTTAGTTAATGGAACTGTAATATTCTCTTTTGTCTATACATAGTCAATGCTTATGATACCAATTGAGATCAATAGTCTAACCGTATTATGCCATCGACATATATGTCTTGACTTACTATTGTACATGACATTCTATGCTCTACCAATAGCTGATTAGCTCTCACAGTATATACTTATTATAGGCACAAGTTTTGGCCATTCTAGAAAATCTTGTAAAAAATGTCATAGCTATTCAGCTTCTTCATGGCATTTATCCAAGGCTACAAATTTAGATTCTATTGTGGATCTGGTTATTACCATCTACTTAGAGGATTTCTATGACACTGTTGCACCTCTCAAAATGTATATATGTGCTGGTGGCTTTAGAATCTTGTATATCCGATATCCAACTAGCATTTAAGTATCCTTTTAAAATAGCATGATCTCTAGTATAATGCAGCCAATAATTACGAGTATGTCGTAAGTTCCTAAGTACCTTAACAATTGTTTTCCAATGGTTAGTTCCTAGATTACTCTTGAATCTGCTTAGACTACTTACATTGTAGGCAAGGTCTAGTCTTGTACAGCTCATTAAATACATTAGATTGTTTATTACTCTAGCATACTCCACTTAAGATATACTTTTCCTCTATTTTTTGACAGATGTTGACTTAAATAAATTAGAGTTTGAACAATACCCGAATTGTCCTTGTTAAATTTGTCAAGTATCTTGTCCACATAGTGTGACTGACTCCATATAAGACCATCAGATGACCTTGTGATTTTGATTCCTAAAATTACATTAGCCGATCCCACGTCTTTCATGTCAAATCTTGAATTCAACATGTCTATGGTAGAATTGATTATCTCATCATTGCTACTCACGATTAGTATGTCATCCATATACAAACAGTGTATAATATATCCATCTTTTGTGTTTTTAACATAAACATACTTATTAATTTTAAACCCACTTGATAACATGACACTGTCGAATTTCTTGTGGCATTATTTTAGTGCTTGCTTAAGTGCGTATAAGGACTTCATTAGTTTATAGACATTCTTTTTTTTCTTGTCCTAGAGCTACACAACCTTCGGGTTGTTCCTTGTAGATTTCTTCTTCAAGATTTCCATTAAACAAGGCTATCTTTACATCCATTTGATGAGCTTCAAGATTCCGTAGTATGGCAATCATTAATATCATCCTCATAGAGATTATTCTCATCACAGGAGAATAGGTGTCAAAGTAATCAAGGTCTTTTCGTTGTTTGTAACCTTTTATTACACGTCTGACCCTATAATTATTAATTGTTCCATTTGCCATCATTTTTCTTTTGAAAATCTACTTGGAACCTAGTGGTTTATTTCCCCGAGGAAGATCTACTAACTCCCAAGTACGATTCTGCATAATGGAATCAATCTCGCTCTTTATGACTTCTTTCCATAAAGGACCCTTGGCCGAGCATATAGCTTTTTTATATGTTTGAGGTTCAGCTTCTAGCATATAGGTTAGAAAATCTAGTCCAAAAGGCTTTGCTGCTCTCACTCTTTTGCTTTGTCTAGGTCCTTCTGCTACCTCTTCAAGCTCAAAGTCTTGTTCTTAGTCCTGACCATCTTCTTCTATGGTCTTAAATGTTTGTTTTGACAAACTTGGTTCATTGCCTTTGGATTTACAAGGAAATACATGTTCAAAGAATGAAGCATTCCTATACTCTATTATCGTGTTCGTTAAGGTTTATAGACTTATGCACAAGAAACCGATATGCACTACTATTATGTACATAGCCAATGAAGATGCAACCAACTATTTTTAGACCTATGTTTATCTTCTTTGACGTGGGTTCCATTACCTTAGCTAGGCATCTCCACACTTTCAAGTATTTGTAGGAAGGCTTTCTTCCTTCCCATAATTCATAAGGAGTTTTATCCACCTTTTTTCGAGGAATCTTATTTAAAAGATAATTAGTTGACAAAATGGCTTCCCTACATATGTTCTGTGGTAACCCATAAATTATTAATACCACATTCAACATATCTTTAGAATACGATTCTTGTATTCAGCCACACCATTTGATTGAAGAGAATAAGGTGGCGTGACCTCGCGAATAATTCCCTGTTGTAAACAAAATTCACTAAATAGTTCCATATATTCACCACCATGGTCACTTCTTATCATCTTAGTCTTTTTATTAAGTTAATTCTCAACTTCTTCTTTATAAATGGCAAACTTTTCTATAACTTCATGTTTGTTCTTTAGCAAATAAGCATAGCAATATTTTGTGCTATTATCAATAAAAGTGACAAAATATTTGTTACCACCTCTGGTTTGAACAAATTTTAAGTCATATACATTAGTATGAATTAGATCAAGCATTTCAGTATTCCTTTCAATTGTTTGAAATGATGACCTCATTAATTTTGCCTCTACATAAGTTTCATACTTAATGTTTGGAATCAATGTGAAATGCAGGTATGTGATCCAAGTTAATTAATCTACGTAATGTATCATATTAACATGTCCTAGTCTACCATGCCATAAATTGGAAGACTCAAGCATATAAATAAAAGACTTTCTCTTTTTTGAATAGCATTGTGTTTTACAGCAATAGTATTCATTTTTCATATGCCATCTTTTACATAACCCTTTCCCACATAAATTCTATATATGGACAAAATTATTTTCTCAAACTCGAGCACCATCTTGAAACCATGTTGGCTCAGCGTCATCCTAGAAATAAGGTTCTTCTAGATATCAGGAACATATAACACATTGTACAGCTTGATTTCTTTGCCTGATATCATCTTCAAGAACACTGTTCCTTGACCCTTAATTTCAAAAGTTACAAGTTTGCACATGTAAAGCTTTTCCCCAATTTCTAAGGGCATCAAATTAGTAAAAGCAACTCTTTCAGAGCGGATGTGGCATGTGGCCCTAGTATCTAACTGCCACTCCTTCGAATTGGAATCCGTCACATTGACCTAAGAAACCACTATAGAAAGGCTAATATCAGAAACCTCTTACATGACGTCATCAACCATGTTAGCCTCTATATTCTTCTTTTTCTTTGGCAGCTTGCAATCCGTAGACTTGTGACCCATCTTGTCATAATTCAAGCATTTCTCCTGAAATTTTTGCTTTTTAGAGATACCTCTTTTAGGTCTCAGTTTGGACCCGTTGCCTGGCTTGTTCTTTTTGGACTTGGAACTTTAACCATGCTCTACCACATTTACCTTAGCATAAGTTGGAGATGGCCCTTTCTTCTCAAAGCCTCTCTTGTCCTCTTCAATATGAATTCTGACAATTAAGTCTTCCATGCTCATCTCCTTTCGCTTATGCTTTAGGTAATTCTTAAAATTATTCCACGTAGAAAGTAACTTCTCTATAACAGTAGCCACTTGAAAAGGCTTATTTACAACCATTCTCTCAGCATGAATCTCATTCAAGATGACTTGAATTTCTTAAGCATGTCTGATCACCATTTTGGAGTCCACTATTTTATAATTTAAAAATCGACCCATCAGCAATTTCTTCGCTCTAGCATCCTCAGTTTTATATTTATGGTCCAAAGACTCTCGCAATTCTTTAGCTGTTTTCTTTGTGACATACACATTATACAATGAATTAGTTAAACTATTCATAATACAATTTAAGCAAAGGAAATCAGAATGCTTTTACATATCAATTGCATGTTTGACTTGAGTATTGCTATCATTTCTCGGTATGTAATTGACCTTTAACAATTTACATATTAATTTTAGACCATATGAATTAACCATGAGATAATAAAAATGTAACGCCCTTATATGGGGGTTAACAGTTTTTAATGAATTAAAATAAAAATAAAAAATCAAAGTAAAACTTCAAAAATAAGATTTGCCCAGAACTTAAATGAAAACTCTCAAATCAAAAATAAAAATATAAATGACAATTAAACCACAATCTAATGTAGCACTTTAAATTCAATAATATAAAAACTATCGTTATCATCATTTCAACCTTCAACATATCTTAATACAGTCACATAAAGTAACAATCAATGCTTACATTATCATGAGAATATTTTTAACAATTGAAGCAATCCCAATGTCATATAGCTATATAGCTTCCTCAACTATTTTCCTCGTAGCAGCCTCATACTTAGTGAGTCCTGAAAAGATGAAAATATAAGGGAATGGCATCAACATACTCAGCAGGAAAAACCATTACTCACTTTAAAGTTTTATTCTTTACCACATTAAACTTGCATGGTTAGTTTTCATCATTATCCAAATTATGAGATTTATTATGATCATATTCCATGGATACCGTAGTTAATTATTACCAAGTTTCATACATATACATATATATAATTGTTACAATTCATCATTATTCCTAGGTATCCACATTCAATAGAGTATCACTCAACTCATCGAAACCCAAGTGGGCGCCCCTGACCACCCTCCAAACATTTGAAGGGTGTTCTGGTGAGGGGACATCAAGCCCTGAGTCCTCACCAAGTTGATTTCTATACAGTGTGTTTTGGGACTTTCGACCTCAAGGGAGCATCATCACCTCCCTCTAGTTTACCTTTTAGAGTATTTGTGCCCAGGGACGAAACCGTCGCTCTCTTCACATCTCACCATTTCTTTATAATCAACCTTTGCTTATAAAGTTAGTTTTCCTAACCATGCTTTTTAATTTACAACATGTGTCAAATCATTATGTTCCTCACTGTACATACAGGACTAGTTCCACATCATCAAGTTATAGTTATAACCATATATATTCAAAAATATTATATACATATCTTGTAATATAAAACAACCAAATTTTAATTTACCAAAACCCCATAAAAGATGAGTAATAGAATCCCTACCTTCCAAGCTTATCAACAATCTTTTAATCTCAAAATCAATTAACGTTAGCTCTACACTCCCTTGATTCTAAGGCATGCATAAGGACAATTAAAACTAAAGCACAACATACAACCACATTTATAAATAAATCATGTGTAAATCCATCTCACTAGTGTGCCATTAAAGTTTTTATGCAAATTCCTTCTTAAATACCAAAGTAAACAATTTTTGTCTTAACACAATATAAAATGTATACAAGTAATTTTAGTTCTTAATAAGAATCATAAATCACTTAGGATAGTGTTGGAAATGTTGCAAGACATTAAGGAATTATGACGTGAGCAAAGTTGGGTTCTTGGTTCAGGTCTACAACTGGTATACTATGGCATACTGGCCGTATACTTTTGCAAAAAGGGCAGAGTCACTATCTACAATTAGCACACGGGTTAACAGGTGGTTTACTTAAGGCAAACGGGCGGTACACTGCTATTGGCAGGTTGACTAGTTTCCAATCCAAAAATTTAAAAATTCATAGAAAATAAAATACAACTCCAATTTAAGCTTATGATAGCTCATAGGAAAGCTTAAGACGTCTACTTTTTAAACATATAAACCAATTTACAAAATTTATTTTGATTTAATCCTAGAATTTCAAGAAAGAGTCACTGCCCATAGAAGTATTACAAAGTTTAATAATAAAATTTTCTGTTTATGACATATACACTTAGACTTTAAACATATGCTCCAAAATAGCAACAAAACATATACTCAGGTTCAAGAACACAAATTTGAATAACCCTTGAGTATAAAAAATTTATAAATGAAAGGTTAAATTCGTTCATAAGATTCTAACCTCAGATTATGGCTAGTTGGAAGCTTAAAATGGCTTCAAAACAGGTTCTTTGACTTTGGTATGGCTAAAATTCTTGCTCAAATGGAGGTGATAGTGGCTGATTTTTATGGCTACCTTAAAGAAGTTTTCTAAGTATTTTGCTTTAGTAAAGAAATGAGAAGAAGAGTGTGGAAACCGTGAGAGAAAAAGGAAGAAAATATGAAGTCTTTGAAGAGAAGTAATAAAAGCAATTATAGAGGAGACATGTTAGAGCATGTCACTGAGGAAATAAGGAAAAAGAGGGTCAAGAGTAGTTGGGAAAAATATCCTTATGTCTCCTTTGGAGACTTTTTGATAGAAAATGCCAAAGTGGCATTTTCGTGATAAATAGAACAATAAAAACAACTTAATAATTTTAAATGGGACAAAATTTTAAATTATCACGTTTCATACACTAATTTGTAAAATTATTTCCATTAAAATAACGGGTGTTACAACAAAAAATATAGGACATAAAATATTTTTGGTACCAAAAAGTAATTAATTTTGTTGAAAACTATGAAGTTGGGTTCAAAAATAGAAAACTATAATTTAATTTGTTGAGTTTTTTATAAATTAAGAAACTTTTAAAAAAAATGGCATTTTATGAACAGTTGCATACTAGATTTGGCGTGCTGCTGTTCCCTTCCCATTTCTATGCCATTTTTGGGGGAAGATTGGCGTGAGATTAAAGAAGACTCTTTCTTTCCCAAAAATAGCATTGGTTGGATATGCTCTTACAGGGCTTATCGCACCTCCGCTTTGTGCCCCAATTAAATGCAAGATATAGCTTAGTTGGTTTTTGAAAAGTTAAAATATGGTTTTTAGCTATGAACAATTCTAACCCTAGATGCAGGAGGGATTGGTGATTGTTTGCGTCTTCTTGTTACTTAAATAGTTGTCCACAAGGGACAATCACATAGGACTATGGAGGAATGCTAGTCAGTAATCATGTATTTAGGGCCAAAACAAAAAATTAAATAAGCAGTGCTCCACATCCATTCCACTTCAACAATACGGATACACAAACTAAAAAAAAAAATCAATATGATTTAATGTTAGAGAGGCTGTAATATGCTTTTCATCATGTTTAAGATCAAAGATGACAATTAAAAGAATGAAAATATACATTTTTAATGTGTTTGGATTCAACTCGGAGAGCTGCGGTGCTCATATTGCAGGCTGCGATGCTAGAATGTGCAAACTGCACAAAACAAGGCAGTGCATCCAGTGCCTTGGCGATAGGTGGTGGCACCTGGGTGCAAGGTTGCCCAAGTGCTGGCCCATAAGTTATCACAGCACCGCGGCGCTGTGGTGCCCACCCATATTATTTTGAGTTGAAAATGTGTGTTCTTGAGTTGTTTTGAACTGGTGCTTTCGTTGATTATATGTTTTCATACAAACTTAAACATTTATTAGTAACGGATAAATCTTTTATAATAATTATGTTGATTCATGAATAGATACCTTTACAAAAAAAGAGATATCTTTAAAAATGAAGAAGTACTTTTAAGTAAAAAACGTATGGATTAAATTGATTGTGTCCATTCATAAAATGGCATCCCTGCCATTATTAAATCTCTAGAATTATGTCAGATTTCATACCTTATTTTAAAATACAATATTGTTGTTAGATATTATGTTAAGTGTCTATGGTATCTTAAGGGTAATTTGCTACAAAATCTCTTTCGTAAACTTGAATAAACAAGGGCAATAAGACCTTAAGGAATATGTTCATACTCGTCTTAAACATTCTTTCGCTTTTCGAAAATTCAATCACCATTATGTTAGATTTCATATCTTATTTTAGAATACAATATTGTTGCTAGATATTATGTTAAGTGTCTACTTTATCTTAGGGGTAATTTGTTACGAAATTTTTTTTCATAAACTTGAATAAACAAGGGCAAATAAGACCTTAAAGGATATGTTCATACACATCTTAAACAGTCTTTCACTTTTTGAAAATTCAGTCACCGTTCTCCTCTCCCAACAGTCAAATTCTTCAACATTCAAGACAAACAACATAACGAAACAACAAAAGGGCCATCCAACAAAGAGCCGCTTATTCAAAAACCCCAAACACGTGTGGTTTCAGCACCATTGATCGTATCAGTTCAAGCGGAAGAATGAGAACCGCCAGATTGGAATGTTACTGCAAAGTTGGAGAGATACGATTCAGCCAGCATAGAGCCTAACTGAACCTGGGCCCCAGTGGTTAGGTGGAGATGGTCATCTTGTAGGGGCAATCCCTTAGCGTCCACACACACAACGTTGGGAATCTTGACGCTTAATTGCGCTTCCCTCACCTTCTCCAAGTACTCGTCCCCGGATGCAAGTGCAACCTGTGAATATATACATATATATATATATATATATAT
>CAMOHE010025636.1:0-18122 GCA_946598075.1 Artocarpus hirsutus | reverse complement strand
ATCGACATAAGTCATCAATTATTGTAAAAGCACGCCGTATCGTTATAGAATTTTGTGAGCTAGCAAAGGGGACCAAATGGACCTATATAGTTCAAGCTCCTGATAATTATGAAACCCAATATCCCAGATATACATTTCATAATTATCAACTCCAATGCTACTTCACTAAAAGCTTGGAGCTGCACTCTCGAACTCTATAGAATTACGAAGCCCGTATAGCTAAGTCTCCATGACATATCATAGTGTATCGTATCCCCATAGGATTATCCATAATCGGCTTAAGGACAAGTTCTGTCTTACCTTTTCGATTATTTTTATCTTACGTTCCATTATCTCACAATCGAAAAACTCACTATCTAAAGACAGTATACCATTCGGTTACACCTATGTATCCAAATGGTTGAGCGCTCTAGTTTTTCAATTACAGGATAACGTATATAAGAGGATATCACTACTCCTAAAGAGGAGCTATGGATTCCATATCTATGAATAATAGGTCTACGTCATCAAGAGTTATGCCTCCAACGTACCGGCATGCATACCACTATTAAGATGTGGGTGTCACCCTTTGGCACATCAAAAGACAAAAGTCAAGACAACATGCCCACTAGTTATCTCAGGATTAAGATGCAATACAAATGATTGTCTAAAGTGAATCGATTTGCCAAGACAGAATTATTAATCCAAATCAATTCACTTTATGTCCCGATCCAACACATCGTCACCTATGACAACGTGCCAATGTTTCTATTCACGAAGTCCACCTCCGATGGTCAAGACAAACCATCTCCCAATAGGGATATAGACAACATAACAATCTTTACATGAATAAAGCACCCAACTTTATTCCCTCGATTGCGGATCTTATGATTTAGACCGTCACCTTAAGAATCGTGTCTTCCGCATAATCTGTCCATCATTGCCCAATTCTTAAAGGTTTAGACCGACAGTCTCAGACTATTGTTTGCTTATCATACATTCAGCAAATATGAACGTAAAGATGACAAGATTTGGTATATAAATAATAAATGAATTCTTTATTGATAAAAATGTCTTCAAAAACTCATTACATTTTTACTCCTTAGGGCATACATGTCTAACAAATAGGTATGTCTACAAGCTTGTATTGTCATTTGTTAGATTTCATGTGCCTAATAAATCTCTAAAGGTTAGAATTTCCTAACAAATATGTAAAAAAATTGCTTGTTAGGAGGATTTGTTAGTGCTCACGAGAGATTGATAATTACATTAAAGAAACTTCACACTATCAACAATTAGGATTAGGCATAATAAATCTAATTAAAAAATATGCATATGATTGATTATAGTGAATCGAAACCTTAACTTTTTACATCTTCAAATTTATTTTGGTTTATAAATATTCTTCATTTTAATCATTATTTAAAGAAGATATATGAAATCAAAAGATTATAGTAGAATGTGAAAGTTGTGATGAGCAATGAAAACATATATATATATATATATATATCATAACCCAAGTATCCTATACCAGTTTCAAATATTTACACTACTTCTCCGACTACAACTACAATAAAAATATAATTCTTAGAAATATAGAGATACGTTTCAAATATTTTTCTCTTGCTAGGGTTTTGTTCTTTTCTCTCTGGGCTTAGTAGTGCCACCTCTCGTTGGGAGATCGACGGGCTAGAGTTCGAGGCCGTTCTCAAATGGTATTTGGACTATTGGCCCTTTGTGGGTGTGGTCTACCATCAAGGTAACGCTTTTTTTAAGGGATGGAGCGTTTGGCTCAAGGATTGGGGGAGGCTTTCATGACGGCAGAGGGAGGGAGGAGGTTTCCTTGCAGGTTGGGTGGCATTTTTTGGGGCTAACAAGGGCGACCTGGTGGTGTGGCGTTTGGATCTGGGAGAGAAACCCCTTTTTGGTCTCGTGGGATAGAGGTTTTGGTAGGGTTTTCATCTTTTTTATATTGTATTTTCAAAAAAGAACAACAATGTAAATAAAGAAGTGCCCAATGTTCAAAATTTTATTTTATCCAACCATATTAAATTAATTTAAATGAAAAGCATAAAAATGCAAAAAAAAATAATAATATAAATTATTTTATCAGTTACAAATAGTATAAAGCTCTCACATACTACAGCAAAAACAGTTATGACCAATAATTTTTACCACCCTACCAAACACTCTATTAGAATTTTTTTTTTCTTATGAAAAATAAGAAGACAATCGACAAAAGAAAAACATAAAGAGTGACAAGAACATTAACGCCAACACTTCTCATCTTATCTACTGACGAAAAGGAGGGACTAAGGTGAGGCTCGTTCATCAAATTATTTCCCATTTTTCTTCTCAAATTATTTGTGGTAATAACTCCCGTGAATGTCAAACTTCTTAAAAAAAAAAAAAAAGAGAAAGGAAATAAACCACAAGTTCATCACGGACACACGTTTCTAACCAAAAAAAGTGTTGGTATTAATATTTTCTTTTCAAAAAAATTGAATTGGCTATACGAGTGTTTAAAGTTTAAATTTTAGGTTCTAACACTTTTCCAAACGCACCCTATTACGATTTAGAGTAAGCAAATAATTATTTCCAACCATAATTTTACACATACTCTACACGGTATGTTAAATAACTTCTTCCAATTTTTTTTTTTTTTTTTTCTTTTTCAAAACACCAATGCAACCACCCGACTCCTCCATATAAGAATATTAATTTTAGCTAAAGTTGCGCCTCAATAAAGTGGCGGGAAAACTTGGCGCCACAACAAGCGAAACCCTCAAAATTCGTGGCTTTTTCTCTATCTATGTCGAACCCATCATCCCCTCAGTCCCCAATAATCGCTCTTCGCAAAAACCCATTTCACTGCAATCGTCTCCCTCGTCTTCTCGCAATGGCCCAGCAAGAAGTCGCAAACAACAGCCCCGAAATCAAAGAGCAAGCGACCAAGGTCCCCAAGCTTCACCAAAACGGCGTCGCTGAAACCATCTCATTCTTCAAAGTCAAAAAGCTTTCCGACAAGGCTGTTCCGCCTTCAAGAGGCTCTCCTCTCTCTGCCGGTTACGATCTCTCGAGGTAATTCCACGCTTTCCGTCTTCCTTTGTTTCTTCCACTAGTTTCCCCAATATTTGGAATTTTATTTTTTTTAATCTTTTGTTTAAATTTCAGTGCGACAGAGACAAAAGTGCCCGCGAGAGGAAAAGCCTTGGTTCCGACTGATCTGAGTATTGCGGTGCCGGAAGGAACCTACGCACGAGTTGGTAAAACCCATTATAATTTTTTTTCCTGGGCATTTCCTAAGTTTTTTAGTTTAAATTTTTTAAGGGATTTATTTGACTGGAATTTTGGTTATGAAGCGCCTCGTTCGGGGTTGGCGTGGAAGCACTCGATCGACGTCGGAGCGGGTGTGATCGATGCCGATTACAGAGGCCCGGTTGGGGTCATACTGTTCAACCATTCTGATGTGGATTTTGAAGTGAAGGAGGGCGATAGGATTGCGCAACTGATAATTGAGAAGATAATCACACCAGATGTCGTTGAAGTTGAAGGTTTAGATGCCACCGTCAGAGGCAGTGGAGGGTTTGGCTCGACCGGGGTTTAGATCTAGTTCTAGTTTCATCTCTTTTTCCTTAATGTATTCCTGGCGTCAACTATTAGGAGATTATGGATTAGTAGCAAGATTTGGGGAAAAATGGCAAGGAAAAAGCTCATATGTTGTTTGGCTTGGGGTTAATTTTTTTTTTTTTTAAATATTATAACACGAGACTTAATTTTATATTATACTAATTTTTTATTTTTTTTTAATTTTATATTATTTAATAACTAAAAAGTTAAGTTTTTAACTATTTTATCAGGCACCCTTTTAGCTTTATTGTTAATTTTGTCGAACAGTTGGCCAACAACTGTACTGCTCTTTTTCTCCGGGTCAAAACTGCGGTCTATGTTCTAGTACGACAGAGGGCGACTACGTCAACCGAAGGACGTCTAAAGTGGTATGATATTTTTATCGTTTTGATATACAAGTTCTCCTATGTGTATATATCAAAATATATCTGATTTGGTAAAGCTTTTACGAGCATGGATGCCAGAGAAGCGGATTTATACAGTTACGCCCTATCAAAATCTCATATGAATTCAACATCAGCGTTATCATTTGTCTAGCTAGAAATTCTGTAACCACCGCCCAAAAAGGGTGAAACCGTTAATTTAATTTTTCTTTTTGGTGTTTGCTTTTACGGTTTTTTTAAAAACTAATGAAGCAAATGAGTCATAAATTAGTATTAGTTGCTTGTTTATGTGAAATGACAAAATCAACCTCCGACAAATCAAAAGGTTTTCACACACCTTTTCAAGATTCTAACATTTGAATAAACAAAAGTTTGAGAGATTTTATAATAGATGAACAAGTTGAGATTAGACATATGGATCAATAATTAAGGGCCAGTTTGATAAATAAATTCAAATTAGTAATTTGATTTGAGTTATGTGATTTAAATTATGATTTAAATTAATGGTTTAAATAATTATTTGAATTGGCTATGTGTAATTAAATTTTAATTTAAATATGAAATAAAATTGAAATTTACGTTTCGTTAATAGATTTAATAAAATCTTAGTGTTGATGATTTTAAAAAATATGCAATATAGATCTTACCGTGTGTTTAGTTAAGGGTGGTTTACAATATAAACTTAATTATAAACAATGTAAAGTTTTTACATGTTATAGTTAAAAAAAGTTGTTACAATGTACAGCTTTCATATGCTACAGTAAAAACATTTCTAACCAATGATTCATACCATAATGTCAAAAATCCTATTAATTTATTCTTTTTTTTAATAAGAACACAATGAAAAAAAAAGCATCTCAATTGGACGTCAAATGAGGAATTTATGATTTTTTTTTTCAAATATAGAATAAAAAATATCATTTTTTATTGTAACAAAGATATCAAGTATCAAAAGTTTAGAGGAATTAAAACTTTAAAAACTTGAATTTTTTATATTCATGAGATTTAAATTTTAAAAAAATAAACATGTATCTAAATAATTTTTAATATTCAAATCCAAATTAAAGTCCTTTAAATCTATAAATAGGCAAAACAATCATGCCTTAAAAATGGGATCAACAAGAAAAGCCGAAGCCACAATGTCAGGCAAGGAACAGTTGTCAATGCAAGTCACAAACAGCCTTACCCGGGAACATGAGCAAACAAAAGAACATGCCGGCACAATAAAGGCCTGCAACCTGTCATCAAGCATCTAGTGCATCTTTTCTGAAGAATTGTGTCGTGGGTTTCGAGAAAATGGTGAATAACTACAGGAAAAGCAGCGATCATTTTCTAAAGAACGCAGCATGTGAAGGAAAGAAAAAGTTAAAAGGCACTGTTTATTTTAATTATTCGATACATTGCGCTGCCTACAATGCAAGAATGTTTCCAATAGAATGGAGCATTCTAGATTCTAGGGCCTCTTTCACACATTCCTGGTGCCACTTGAACAACGCTTGAGCATGCCAAGGACACCTGGCTAGCATTGGTTCAACAAGTTTTGTCCTGGTTCAACAAGTTTTGTCCAAACAAAAATCCCAGATTCAAGTACATCGGATAGCAAACACATGCTTAACATTGAGAAAGTTGCAAAGCACAAATACAATAAATTAAAGAGGACTCCGGAAGCCAGTGTTAAACAAGGGCAATTATATCCGGGGTAGAAGGGTTGGAAGATCGGAAGGGACATCTGAGCTTGCCTGCAAAGTGAAAATTAAGGTCAAGATCAAGGTTGTTCAAGGAATTGTTGCAATACACGTAAAATATATATATATATATATATATATATATATACATATTTAAATATATTTCCTTTTTCTGTGGTATGATGCTTTCACACCTCTAGGTATCTTGTTAGCAACGTTGTGGTGCTATAATTAAAGCCCTGAACAGGTTCTCCATTGGTACGAGATGCATGAAGTTGCTTTCTGACTTGAGTAGCTAGGGACTGCACTCACAACAAGAACACCATGTGTCAATCGGAAAATAGCCATTTGAGATAAATTCGCTTTACAAATTGATGGTGGAAAAAAAGTTACAACTTGCTACAAAGTGCAAACAACCAAAGAGGTTTCCTGGGTAATACTAACCTTTCCTAATTCAACACCCCATTGGTCGAAAGAGTTAATGCCCCATACGAAACCTTGTACGGCAACTCTGTGTTCATAGATTGCCAACAGCTGGATATTGGCAAGTAACATCAAGAATCCAAATTAGTTGGTAAAACACCATCAACAGCAGCATTGTGCAGATTCACAAATTATTGGTGAGGAATGATCAATAAAACTACAAAATATACATGCCGAGGATATGCAGTTAGGAATAAGTAGCAACATGAACAGCAATTGATTTGACATCAATATGAGATCACATGCGAAACAGTTCTAATTTTTGCAAATGCGTATAGCAGGATTTATAGTTCTTGGATACTTTAAAAAATTTGAAGAGAAAAAGCCTTGAAACGACAAACCAATGAAATCACAAACCTGTCCTATATTGTATGCATTCAGTGAAGGTAACAGAAGACTGAGAGAAGGCCGGTTTCCGGAGAAGGTCTGTGACGGATATCACCAAAGTTACTTAGCACTATTTTATTCACCAGTAAGGCAATCAATAAAGCTGAAAGTAAATTACCTTGTGAGGGATAAGATGTGGTGGAGCATTCTCCTTCTGTAACTGCTCTATGGTCTATAAGAAACGAAATTTTGGTTAGTGATTTGGATCCTTGGCAGACGCATCATCATATACAAAATGTAGCAATACGTCCCAGCCGAAGAAAAACTTTCAAAACTTTCTGATGTAAGATGTCCCGGCAGTAAGAAAATTTGAGATTTTCTTGCTTTTGCAATATTTGAAAAATAAATTTTAGTAATTGTGTTGTAAATTTATTTTCCTTGCCTGATCAATTTTCCGCAATGGCAAAACCAACTTAATTTTACAAGTGAATCACCCCACAATGGTTGGTTATGTGGACGAGCGAGCATCAAAGTTACCTTCCCGTATGCAAGGGCATCTGGCTGTGCGAAGAAGTTGGACATGAGCTCATCATGGTTACTCACTACTTCACCTGAAATAAAGATAGATGATATCTATGTATTAGTCAAACGGTCATTTTTCAAGAAAAAAATGCCATGATAAATTTCAGGTCTTTGAGGCTAAGATAAGGGACCTTTCAGATAAACAGGTTGCTGACTTTTCACAACACCAATAAAATCACAAGGAATAACACGTCCCTGAAAGTTCAACAGGAAAATTTTAAAGTCTGGGTTACAAAACATGTAAATTGGCGTTTAGCTTGTTAAAAAAAACTATCTTCTGTAGTTTGTAGATTCAAAGACTTTCTAATTACTCATTGAAAATTTACATTTTACCACGACAAAATATGCTGATACCTGGTGAATTAGTTGGTAAAAGCTGTGCTGACCATTTGTTCCAGGTTCACCAAAATCAATTTCACCAGTCTCAAAGGGAAGGGGAACTCCATCAATTGAAACGCCCTTGCCATTACTTTCCATGCTAACCTATATTGAAGAAAAAGAGAGATAATAGCATGTGAAATGGCAGGCAGGCTCAAATTAAAAGAAATGAGAAGACAGAAAAACAAAAGAAAGCATGCAAAAAAGAGCCATGCTAGCCTTGCCTGTTGAATATGCGGGGCAAACTTCTCCAGAGCTTGGGAGTAAGGTAGGATGGCCTAAGCAATAAAAGCTGTGTCAGTTTTACAGCTGAATGACAACCATATAGCATCAAGGAATGCTACATGATGGCAACGTGGGAAAAACTCTGGATCATGTGCACTTTACCCTTGCAGGATAACCAAGAAATGAAACATTCCATACACTCAACAAGCCTAAAAGCACCTGAAAAAAAAGATGTCATGTTATCGAAAGGCTAGTAGTTGAAAAGAGGGAGAGGGGGGAAGAACGAAAAAGACAACAAAGAGGAGCAACAAAACATCCTCGCTGAGAAAATGAATATGATTATGGCAAGGACAAGCATGTGATGATATTCAGGAACTTACAGGTATATTTTTCTCATATGGTGCTGAGTAAAAATGCTGATCAATGCTTGAAGCTCCATTCAAGAACCTTCGAGTAAAAAAAGTAATTAATTTTTTAAGCAAAAAGCACCGACAATGTATTACAAAGCAAAAATGGAAAAGGAAAAGTGGAAAACTATTACAATTATATGAATTCAAGATCACAAAGAATCCCATATTTCTTTCTCATATATCACTAGAAAAGGAAAAACAGATTCAGAGTGCCAACTAATTCGATAGCAACATGCAGTGAAATCGATTCACAAATTTCAGAACTGAGTAGAATGGAGCTGTAGCAATTATGAGTTACATACTTCTCAACAATCGAGAAACCATACTGAAGAGACAAAGGCAACACCCCAACAGCACTGCAAACTGCAACCAGCAGCAGTTCAAGTACCAATCAAACATCGATCAGAAAAACACTTAATACACCAAAAAGCAAATTATTTACCACTATACCGTCCACCAACCCAGTCCCAGAATGCAAAGGCATTGTTAGGATCGATGCCAAACTTTTCCACAAGCTGCATTGGAAGTAAACAAGAACAACAGGTGATGAGAACAACCTTGGCATACAACAAAGAATGGAGTATGCACGGGAATTTCAGGAAAGCTTATTCACTAACACTGATGAAATTTGTAGCAGGACCAAGTTCAAATCACATTGAAAAGGATTTAAAGGAAGAACAAACCTTAAAATTGCATAAACAGGGCATATTTCTGTTAAGCCTCCAATCTGCTGGACCTATGTGAGGCGTGCTAAGAACATGGCTTAGGCTAGGAGGTGGGAGCGTGCCGAGCACGTGACTTGGTTTTATGCATTGGTGCTAGAGGTATGAGTGAGCTGGTTGCATAGGAGAATGTGTCTGTTTTGTGGTATAACCATTTTTGTTATTTGTTTTGTTTTGTGCTGAGTATACCTAGTGTAGTAAGAGAAAGAATGAGGGAATGGAATTGGTCAAGAATTTTCTCAAGGAGAGAATTGAGCCTCTTGAACACTCAACGTTATCAAGTTTTTCTGTATTTTCCTTTAATTGCAGTTCTAATTCAACAAAAATCCCGCTTCTTGTTTCTCTTTTCTGTTTGGTCTCTATCAGTTTCCCAACATGAAATCAAGTCAGCTTTGAACTGGCGTTCGAATATTCTAAGAGCAGATTTTTAGCCCGAAGATGAAAACCAGATTAACAATGTAACAAAGGAATCAGGGCCATATGTTGATATAACCCGTGAACATGGTACATAAGGGGTGAACGATTTGTGAGTATCCATCCAGAGTATTTAAATTCTTTTGTTTTCTCTAGGACACACACATGCAGGAAGAAACAAATCAATTCTGACGCAACTGATGCTTAATCACCAAATGCAAGAAACGAAAATAACAATACCGTAAGATTTGTACTGACTGCTACCATATGCTTTGCAACAGCAGAAGGCCTGAAAATAATATACAATCATAAGAGAGAGATACATTGGCACTGGGTTGGAGCATTCATGTTATAATGTACTAACCCAAGAGCAGCAGATATCCATTCCCTAAGGGTTCGAGCATTCAACATAGTTTCAGCTGTCGTGAAAGTCTTTGAAACCACCACCACTGCAAATGTCACAAAACAATCCAAAGATAAGAAGCACAAAAGTAACTCATTTAAAATACAGGCAATAACTACAAATATAGAAATTAAAGAAAAGGGACCATTTACCAAGGGTAGTTTCAGGGTTTAACACAGCAATATTTCTAGCGACATCAATAGGATCAACATTTGCAAGACTGCAGACATAAATAAAAAGAAGATTAAACCGGCTAATCATATTATGATACAGGTTTATTATAATATGTTACTGTTGTTAGCTGAAGCATTATATATTTTAGTATTCTATTATATAATGTCGCTTGGAAAGGATATTACATGGTACGCATGTTTATAATACATAATGGTCTTCTACATGTCTATGTCCGTCAACAATTATTCACCAAAGAAGTTGAACACTCTCATTCTTCCAACCAAGGTGACGGTTGAACCAAATTAAAAAAAAAAAAAAAACCTACTGGAAGGAGAAAGCAGAATTTGGAATACTATACTAGCAAGTGCAACAATCAAAGAAACACAAATTTATAACGTTAACAGTACTTACAATCGGAGCTGGCGTCCTTTGGCTGATTCACTAGCCTCTGGATCTGCCAAAAAACCACCAGTAAACCATAAATTATGAATGGTATATGTTTGTTTTATGGAAAAAAAAAGTGTGCAAAAGGAACCTCAAGATAAATAAAGGCCGATTGCAACCTGTTTGAAGAGCAGTATGCACAAATAAAGGACCTAAGAAGCTGCCGCCAATACCAATAGCAATGACATCCTTCAGTGGCTTTCCCGTAGCTCCAACCTACCAAAACTTATCTATTATGAGAGAATTCAAGCATAACAGTCAGAGCAAAAGAGTACAAGCAAAAAGTCAAGGTACATTACCCAAGAACCACTGCGGACCCTGTCAGAGAACTCCTTGATCTTGTCAAGAACTTTCCAAACATCTGGGACCACATTCTTCCCATCACTCTGAATAACTGCATCTCTAGGGGCACGAAGAGCTACATGAAGCACTGATCTATTCTCTGTGCTGTTGATCTGAAGGAAATACCCAGAGAATAAGCAAGATAATCATACTAACTACCAGAAATAAACTAGTCTTAGCTGAACACTGAATAGTAATAAACAATCAAATGGATGTATTATGAATTTTGCTAGAACACAGCCTGCAGAGTGGACATCTCCAAATCAGACCATCACATTCATATTTAATGACTACGCTGGCAATGCAAGATTGTCAGAATAAGTTACTGAAAGTATTAGAACCAGTAAATTCTTCATTTACAATTTTAATGTGGAACTTGTGACTAAGATAAACCTGAACTTACATGCTCTCCATTATACATGCTGTTAATCTTTTCTTTGAGATGTGCTGCCTACATTTGTCAAAGAAACAAAAATTAGACAAACTATTCCAAGAAGAAGAAAAAGAAGGAACAAAAAGAGAACAAAACTTTTACTTACAAATTAGAAAAAAGAAAAGATCAAATGGAGTGCACTATGCTCACCTCTGCCAATTTAAAGAGCTTTTCAATGGTTTCAACGGTAGCATTTTGCCGTGAGTAGTCCAATAGCAACCCATCAAACTCACTGAAGTGGAATGGAATGCAGCACATCATAATGTTAATTTCATCTTCCCAGATTAAAAAAAAAAAAATAGAAGCTGAAAACAAATTTTTTTTTGTGTTTGACACTATATTCTAAACAAGGAAATGCGATTTTGGTTTAAGAAAATAAATTATCAAGGATTGAAAATATCTAAAAGGATTATCAGTCATACACCATCATTGACTGGCACCGCTGAGCATCACTCATCAAATCACGTAAATGAGTACTTTTAATCTGCTGAACATGGGCCTGCAGATAATGCATATTTGAAATCATGCATAAATTTAATAGTCTTTGAGCTGTCACGTTACATTGCTGGTAAATATTGACTAAATTACCTTCAAATCCTTCCAAGCCTCAGAATTAGATATCAGAGCCAAGGAAGCCATTTCAAATCTGTGCAAAGAACTTCACAACCAGAAAACAGTGTTAAAACTGATTAAAATACATCATCACCATGATACCATTTTATCCACAGGAAAATTGAGAAAATGTCTAGGAAAAACGGATATCCCAAAAAAATAGTTATCAGTACTTTAAAAAAAAGTGCAATGAATCAATATTAAGCATTTCAATTTCGTTCCTTTTTCCACATTTTCTCAGCAATCAATCCAAACTCGAAGGGCATAACTCCTACAAATGAAATTTAGACGGCGACGTGGCTAATAGAAATGGAAAAAAAAAAAAGTACTCTTTTTTAAATCAATTTTACCAAATCATAAGACAAAAAAGGAGGAAAAGTCAGCTCTATGCGGGGGGAAAAAGAACGCAAAAAAACAAGATAGCATCAAATCAATACAGACAAAAGCAAAACGACGGTTGAACAGACAATGGCATAAATTCTGTAACAGATTTTCCTCGAAAACATAAACTTGATGATCGCCAGAGTAAGTCCTCCTCAATAGTAATAAAATTGAATCAAACAAAACACAGAATCGAATCATCACAGAAAAGATTTTATCATCGTCATCGCTTAAAATTCCACCAACTGACCAACAAATTAAGGAAGAGAGAGATAGTCTAGTGAACAGCCATTGATGCATACCTGAGAATCAGATTTTTTTTTTTTTTTGGCAAAATGGGAGAGAAGGAAAGTGCTAATATTTAATCGGACAGAAGGAAATGGATTGCATTAGAGATGAAAAATTCTTGGCAGCAATTGATCAGTAGACAAGGAGAGAAGCTTCTTCCTTTTCCTTTGCTTTGCCCTCAAACGCAACAAGTGTGTCGTTTGACGGAGGGTAGAGATGTCTTTGTGGTCTGGTGAACATCCGTAGCTTTCCTTTTAGTTAGACAATAGATGAGATAGCTTGAGGCTTACGCTGACGCTTCCACGTGGCATGCTTTTAAGGCAAGAACCCCTGATCGGTGCCACGTGGATAACGAAAAGCGAACGGACCCATTGTTTTGTTAAAATAATAAAACCGGAGTTTGAATCCGCCTCTCTGAAATCAGGCTTGATAAAAGCCGCTGCGCATCATGATTTTTGGGTATATTTTAGGTGCTAGTCGTGTATCTAATCGTAATTAAAGTTTTTGTATTATTAAAAAGAATAGTAGTTAAAGGCATGCCACATGTCGTTTTGAAAGGAACGAAACTCTAGGGCGGAAACGTCAAGAAGACAGGTCGTTTTTTTTAGACGACGCTGTAATGAATTTAGATTACAAATGCATGTCGTTTTAAGGAAACTTTTAATCCAAATGCAGAAACGACATAAACTATAACAAAACGACATCTCGTTTGACAATAATGCATATCGTTCAATGCCAAGTTTTAAACCAAATGCAGAAACGACCGAAACAATAACAAAACGAACAGTTGACAACAATAAATTCGTAGACTACAAAGTACAAACTGCCCATGTGGCATATGTTGTTGAACAGTTTGACGACACAATTAAGGTGTTTGACAATGAACTTTTAATTTAAATTTTATAAAAAAGAAATACTATAACAAAATATGATTGGGTCTACAAAACTTCGTTTCCAAACCTTCTAATTTTTTTATCCAAGAACGACATAGAATTGTGATAACAAAAAAAAAAAAAAAAAAAAAAAAAAAATCCCAAAAGGCGACAAGTGCACTAACGACAGAACTCAAAGAGCTGGATTTTTACTATTCGGTTTTCATCCATAAACGACATTAGCTGAATACAAACGACATAGAACTATGAAACGACTTGTCAATTTTTAGAATCTTAATTTCTAAGGACACAAACAGGACTCCACGAATTACATATTTTCATCTCCTTCTTTCATAGATCCGGAGAAACAGCCTCTTCAGAAACTAAACCCAAACGCAATTATCTTCCCTTCCTCAAAAAAAAAAAAAGAAAAAAAAAACAACAAAAACAAAAAAAAAAAATCCAAAAAAAAGGGAAACCTTGAGGAGAAGAGCCTATCAATCCTTCATATTACAAAGACTCAGCGAGTAAATAAGAACCCACAATTTACTTGGGTTTACTGGAAAGCAAACTCGTATAAACACTTTGGTAATTGACGGTTGATAGGTAACTAATACTATGTACCCATCTAAACTTTGTATATATATATTATCAATCTTGTGATTCCATCTGATCCTCAGTCTCTGATGGCGTTGCATCCTCTTTTTTCTCTTTCTTAAGTGTTTTTTTTACGTCCTTTATTTTTTCTGTGTGCCTAGCCATCTTTCTCGATTCTCTAGTCCCCTGCATAAGCATAATTAAAAAATATGTCATGTCGTTAGAATGTCGTTTTTGTTTTGAGGTGCAAACAACTTTGTCACTTGTCTTTCATATAACTTCATTTGGAACAAAATCTTAGGTTGGATTCCATACAGGAAACTTCTTCATATAAAGCCAGTATAGCCGCATCAAGTGGGCATTATTTTATAGCTACCTGATATTGACTTGAAAGCTCGAAATATTCTACAGAAGTTTATTATTATCAAATATGCGCAGAAACAAACACACACCTATCATGAGGCCACATTATAGCCAACCAAGCATCACGCGAAGTTGGACCTTATCATAGAATTCCACCAGAAAAATGTCAACAGGATTTTTTTAATTTTTTTAATTTTTTTTATCACTACCAGTTCATAGTGGCCAAGCTAAAAGTTTTCGACTTATATTTATGCAAATAATCAATTTTCTTTCACCGTTTACGTAGTCAAAGTAGATCACCAGTCAACCATTGTTAGATCATTCTGCTATCCTATCAACAAAGGAACCAAATAAGTTCATATTTGTTTATTAGCTGCAATGAAAAAAACCCATCATCAAGAGCTCCAAATGAGGGGGAAAAGATCTACGATTCGATCTACCAAAACATGTATCCACAAATTATCACAAAGAAGGAAAGCACTGAAACAAAAATATTATAGTGACCAAGGAATCGATCTTGACTAATAGAACAAATCTAGTCAAATCCCTGATCTAAAAATCAGTTTTTGTGGGACTTACTAACCGCGGATTTAACAGGTGGAGGATCAAGAGTAATGGAGAGAAGAGACATCTTGGCAATTTCCGAGAAAGCGGCTTCTTTAACCCCAGGAACATCACTGACCAAATCCTCATAAGCAGCCTCAAAAGCCTCCTGCCAAAACCTCGGCACTCGACTGCTTCTGCTCTGCGTGTACACATCCCACATCTGCCTCACCACCTTCTGTCTCTCCTCCACTTCCTTAGGAAAAAAAAAAAAAAACCCATAAATTGTCATGTTAATTCAAAAAAAAAAAAAGTGAGAGAGAGATAAATTCGACGAACCAGAATGTCAAGATCGTCGTAATTGGGAGAACTGAAGTCGTCGGAGAATCGAGAGAGGTTACCGGCTGACCATTTAAGAGTGACGGAGCCCGTGAACATGGACCAGAAAGCAAGAAGAAGAACAGCAGCCAAAACCCAGAACTTGTAAGAAAAGCTCTTACCTAATAACCCATCTCGAGGGCTCTCTTTCCTAATCACAACTGAATCGTTTTCCTTCATTGCTAATGCTATGTCTACCGATCAAGAAAGTCTCTGTGAGAAGACAATGAGTCTGAGAGAGAGAATGTGACAGAAGAGAAGGGGGTGAGAGAAGCGATACTTGAGATCGTCGACAATTAAATGGATAGCGGTGGAGTTTTAGTGCTTGAGTGGGTTGGTGACGCTTTCATAAATGTCCATTTTCGGGAGCTTCCTAATGAAGTTGAGATGACTGTCAGCTCTTCAATAATTTTTCCCATCTCTCAATCGAGATGGTTGCCTAACTGCTGGCTTTCCATTGGGCCCGTTGTCCATCTTTTACGCGGGATTCAACGAACCGTTTTGACCTAAGGGCGTGTATAATGTGGTAAATATATTAAGGTCCGTCGGACACGTGGCTTTTTTATTTATAATATTAAAATATGTTTATAGTTTTGTAAATATTTTTTTTATATATTTTAATACATATATAAAGGCATTAATATCTCTCATAATAATATTGTTCATTTTAATTTATTTTTTTAGAATAACGATAATATTCGTATTTAAGATTTTAAATGGATTATAGTATCATTATATTTAAAAAAATTCTAAAATTAAGATGTTTGTTGCTTAAATTTAAATTGTTATCTAAAATGACAATTTTAAATTCCTTAAAAAGATGAATTTTTTTACCAACAAGTTGAATTTATTGACAAATTGGAATTAAGGTGTTTGTAATTAAATTAATGACATAGTTTTACTGACAAATTAGAATTAAGGTGTTGTAATTAAATTAATAATATAGTATTATTAAGTCTTTTGATGTGTCTTACTGATTATATAAGTGATATATCATTAAGTTAATGAAATTAAATTAATGATATAGTATTTATTAAGTATTTTTGTATATCTTATAGGCTATATAATTATTATATCATTAAGTTAATGATACTAATAATAATGATATTCAATGACATTTATTTCAATTTTTTAAGACTTCATGTGACAATGATGCTTTCTATTTAAGTTGTACTCACATTATGGATTGATAATACAAATAATAATGTTTTTTATTTAAGTTATGTTGTAATTAATTAATTATATCTATATTTTTTTAATATCAATTTTTTTTCAGCGACTCAACCATAAGAAAAATATGGAGATTTATTAAAAAAAAACTAAATACAAGATCAAGTCTACTTAGAGGGTATTTTTAAATTCTTAATATATATAATTCAAAAAAAGAGACATATAAATGATATTTATGAAATGAAGACAGATTTTAATTCACCTCTTAAAAGAGGGTCATATTGTGTAATTTTTACAAAGATACTGAACAAAGCATCCTCGTACTCGTATTAGACACTTTACTTTTAATTATTTTAATCATGGCAAAAGTTTTTTTAAAGGGGTTTAAATTGAAAAAAAAAATTGTTTTACAAATAACACTAATTTTGAGAGTAAATTTTTTTTTTTATGATTTTGTATAGTATTTTCTTAAGTATATTCATTGACGGAGATAAACCTTTGTTTAACGAAGGCATTATAAAAAGGTTATAATTAGTATTTTATTCAAACGAGACACAATTATATATTTCAATTAATGAGTGGGATTACATATGATCTGCATGACAAGGACATAATAATATATTTTCAATATTCATGCGAGCATAATAACATATTTTAATTATTTTTGTAAAGATGTGATTATTATTTTTTTTCAAAATTGCAGCATAAATAAAAATTTAAACTGTTTTACAAAAAAATCGTTGTAAAACAGAGACAAAAAATCAAATTTCAAAAAGATACAAGAGAAAAGAAAAATCCATTCATGTTGTGGAGAATTGCCCCGAGTAGACAAGGAACTCATTTCATGAAAATATTTGAAATTCATGTTTTCGTTTTCTTTCTTAAACACAGGGGACGCATTTCTTAGTTTTCCCTATATGCATTGTATTAGAACAGAAGAGCGAGAGAGCGAAAGAGGACAAGAGAGAGAAATGCTCAGGGCTAGAGGACCAACGACAATCGCCTCCAAGTTTCAACCGGGGTGCTGTTGACGGCAGATCTTCATGGGACAGGGGTTCGTGATGCCATGGGAATGGAATAGAGCTCATGCGGGCATGCAGGCTTGGAGCTGGGAGAGGGTTGGGGAGTGTTGCTGTTTTGTCGCAAGCGCCATGGAGAGGAGAGCCACCGTCGTTCGTGGTGAGCGTGGCAAGTCTGGAGCTTTCTCAAGCGTGGGCGGAGGAGGTCGACTGTGGGGGAAGACGTGGCTACTCAGGGGTGTAGCGGGTTGGGGGAGATTCGGCTGTCAGCATTGATGGGCCCAGCCATGGTAAGGCTGGGTTCGTGCTGTCGAAGGCAGGAGGTGGCTGTTGGGATGGGCGGGGAGTGGACATCCTCATAGAGACACGTGACTGGAAGTGGGTGGTGGTGGGTTCTTGGCGGCAGGTGTTGCAAGTGTTGGATCAAAATCCAAATATGGGCTAATATATTAAATAAATATGAATTAAAGGCTATCAGATAAGGTTGCCCAATTAAAAGTGATCAAATTTGGGCTTTGGGCTTTTAATGCATCATTAAGTGTGGGCCTCCTATGTGTAGAAACCAAAAGGGTAATTACTAATTTTATGATGGGCTAAATTGGTAATTAAGGATAATTGCTAGGGTTTGGCAATTATATAAAGGGGTTGTGGTCCCCAAGTCGGTACGTACATTATTTGTCTGTTCCCCATCTACAGAGAAATCACAGAGCATTCTGAAAGGAGGATTTACGTACCAGGCTTGGAAGATCCTCAACCAAGAGACTCAAGAATCACATTCAACAATGGATTCAGGTTAGCTTCCGCATCTTATTGATATTCTTGATGATTTGACATGAATGATCCTGGGTGATGATGGTTTTCATCACAGTTTTGTTCTAACAAGTG
>CAMOHE010025635.1:0-17499 GCA_946598075.1 Artocarpus hirsutus | reverse complement strand
TTGGAAATTTTCATTTATGCCCTCTATGACTAGGAATTTGTATTAGACAGTTAGAAACAAAAAAGGGTTTTTCAAATTGTACTTTTTTTTATTCCTGATAGTCAAGATTTCGTTATTGTGTGTTTTTGCTGTTGTTGCAGTGCGCCACTATGAAGTGGTCTATTTGATCCATGAGAAGCACGCAGAAGAGGTTGAGAAAGTGAATGAGAAAATTCAAGGTCAACTTTCCTTTCCAAAATTCTATTTGCCTTATAATAGAACTGTAATTCCATTGCCTAGAATTTTCATTATTTGTGCACTCAAACTTTCTTTTAACATTTCCACTTTGCATTCTTCTTGTACTTTTAACCATATTTTTCATATAGAAGAAACTGTAGCAGTTGACAAGATAGCTTATTTTGAAACCCAATGTTGGGTTTATTTATCATTAGTATGACATGACTTGTATCCCTATGTCAAACAGTTTCAGTTTCCATAGTCACATCCAGGGTGGTGTTAATCTTATCTATCTAGAGTTATCAAGTCTAGAATTGATGTGCATGTATGTTAAATGTAACGGGTATTCGCTGGTACACAAATTTGAGATTTGTTTGATGGTAACTTCGGAGAATCACTTTCAGGAACATGTTACATGACTTTTCTTGATAAATGATGCCTAGAAAGTTAGAAAGAAACTTGGCAATGCACGTAGGGAGAAGAAAGAAAGGAAGAGAGAGAGATATTGAGAGGGGAAGAGAAATTAAAGAATTCAGAGAGAGAAGAAGAAGAAGAACAAGTGAGAGGAAATTCTTAATTACCAACGTTGATAATCAAGGTCCCAATTGAAATACAATCGTCAAGTCTAATTATCGACTATACAGGTATAGAAAGAATAATAAGATAAACTAGACTAAATTTAAACAATCCTAATAAATAAATTTAAAATTCCTAATTGTCTACATCTTGTTCCTCATCTTTTATGTTAGCGTTTCCTTTTGTGTTTTGGACTATATGTTGTCTTTGGTGTTGCATTTGAAGGTTCACAACTTGTTAATGATTATTTTTGAAATGTTGCAGACTTTCTGAGGGAGAAGAGAGCCAAGGTATGGAGACTAAATGATTGGGGGATGCGAAGACTGGCATATAAAATACAGAAAGCGAAAAATGCTCATTACTTTTTGATGAACTTTGAGATGGAAGCTAAGTGGGTAAATGATTTCAAGGGCATGTTGGACAAGGACGAAAGAGTCATTCGGCATCTTGTGATGAAGAGGGACGAGGCAATCACGGAGGATTGTCCTCCTCCTCCCGAGTTCCACACTCTTCGTGCTGGTTTTGATGATGATGAGGAAGATCTTGATTGTGATGATGAGGACTATGATGATGACTGGGATGGTGAAGATGAGATTGATGACTACAGCAATGAAGACGAAGACAGGATTATTTTTGTTAACAGCGACGAGCAAGATGAAGGTAGAACTAGCGGTAGCAAGACGAGAATAAACAAATTAAGAGCTGAGAAAGTAGGGAGGTAGTTAAAAACTTTTTTAATCTTTACAGCCATGTTTTGTGGTCCAAATAGACATCGAAGGAGAGTTTTTGCTATGTATTGGTGGTAAAATGTTTGTTTAATGATTGAAAGAAGTTGTTTATACATTATTACATTGTGGGTGTTGTATGATTTTGCACATAATTCTTCAAATCAACTTGAAATGGGATTATTACAAGATTGCTAAACTTCAAATGAATAGGCCTATTACAGCAAATAAACAAGGAGAAAAGGAAAAATGTCTCGTACAAATTTCGAGTATTCTCTCTGAATTTTTACCTAAATTTCAAGAGTTCCCCCAAAGTTTCATGTGTGGCTCCTTTCCTTCTCCCTGAACTACAAATATTTATATTCTTATCCTTTTCTGTTAATGATCGAAAGGCCAAGAAATCTCCAAGAGTTTAATAAGAGTTGTGGTAAACTCAAACACAGAGAGAGAGAGAGAGAGAGAGAGAGAGAGAGAGTAGAATGAGAATTACACTTAAGATGCCTTGTCCTTCGGTATCCAAGACTGAATATGCTCCTATAATAAATAGATAAATATATAACCTGAATATGCTGAAAGGAGTATATCACAGGTCTTGCACACTTGCCCATCACTCTGTTTTATTTTGCAATATTATTTATAAATTGGACACTACATGAACGTGTCTCTGAGTCCTTTTCGTGC
The DNA here is from genome assembly GCA_946598075.1 of Artocarpus hirsutus. Taxonomy (NCBI): domain Eukaryota; kingdom Viridiplantae; phylum Streptophyta; class Magnoliopsida; order Rosales; family Moraceae; genus Artocarpus; species Artocarpus hirsutus. The sequence goes on along the minus strand of CAMOHE010025635.1, from coordinate 15,301 downwards.
GGTAAATAAAGTATAAACTTGTGGAAACTGAAAAAGCAAAAACAAGGGATCAACCAATATTGTATGGGAATCAAACTAGTATCCACGGCTTGTGGTTAGCTATACGACATTCACGACAATTTTTCCGGTTTTTTTAACCTTGGAATGAGTTGAAACATGTTTAAGTATCGTTACTTGTCATCATTGGTAATATATCACTACACGATGATTATATAATTAAAGTTTTATGTAGAAAAAAATATAATTACCTGGTCACACACTACTATCACGTGCCGGCCTTAATGCATTATTGCATATCCTTTAATTGCAAAACTAACCATGATAAGTAATATTTTCCTTGGAATTTAAAAGGCGTCACTTTCACAATAAGGAAGCCATTATAAGAATGAAGGGCCTCTAATATTCAACCCATAATGGACGAGTGTCGAATGCTTTTCCCATATATATATATATATAGACGTTCATACATTTAGATGTAGAAAACCCAGAAATTGAAGAAACAAATTAACCATGGACACCATCTCAAGACAAGTCTACTCAATGTCTCTCCCAACGGCGGAAATGAAGGCCAAAGCAGAAGTCTACTACGGCGACGAAGTTTGCAAGGCAAAGTTCACTTTTCTGTTGTCCCAAATAGGCTTGCCTGATGGCCTTCTCACCTTGGAGGACATAGAAGAAGGCGGATATGTAGAGGAGATTGGGTTTGTGTGGCTCAAGCACAAGAAGATGAAGAACAAGAAGGAGCACAGGTTTGACAACATCGTTGTGTGGTACGACACCGTCGTGACGTGCTATTTGGAGCCTAAAAGGATCAAGAACTTGACTGGTGTCAAGGCCAAGGAGTTCTTGGTTTGGATTGGTTTGAGTGAGATTTATGTGAATGATGATTTAGATTCCAAGCTCATTACCTTCAAGACTTCCATAGGTTTGTCCAAGTCCTTTCCAATTTCTGCTTTTGAGTAATTGAAAGCAAATAGAGGAACATGTTGTCATAATTTTACTAAAAAGTTATAAACCACATAAATAATGTGTATGTATTGATTAATTTGTACAGTGTATGTTATAATTTCTTGTTCTTTCTTTCTCTTTTTTTGTTTTTTTCCCCTTTAAAAAAAATTGAAATGGAGTCTTATTATGGCCTTTGGTAATTTGATTTTCCGTGTGGAGCAAAGATACAAGGGAAGAATATGCTTGAAAACGTTTGTTCTCTCAGAATATGCTTTTACCAGAGTGCCAAGGGCAACGATATGCATTCCCTATCCAAGTCTTGTACGTAACCAAATTGCCAAATTGATGAAGTTTTGGAATGTATATCACATCAGAATAATATTAGAATAGAAAAATAAAATAAGTACGTAAATATAGCGAGTTTTAATGGTGTGGAATCATATAGTACCAATAGGTTTTTTTTTTTTTTTTTTTTTTTTAACCATGGTGAAGAATTTTCCATTTTTCTATTGTCGTGGGGTTAAAAAAAAAAAAGACGGAAAGAAAGAAAGAAACAAAGGTAGAAAGAAAGGAAGGAAGGAAAAAAAGAAAGAAAGAAAGAAAGAAAGAAAAAGAAGAAAGAGAGCATTTCCCGGATTCATGAAACATGTGTGATTAAAGTAGATAGGAAACGCTTTACAAAGTTTTCTTGAGTTTTGATTCTTGCCACGTCAAGGAAGTCTTTACATAAATCTTTCACATAAGAAGTCACATATTCATAATTTTCTATAAAAAGTCATGTATATAAGGGAAAATTACGCAAACACCCCTTAATTTTTACTGATATTATATTACAATTACACTTTGTTGATCAAACTTTCATGTTAAAATATTTGACGTAGTATTAATAAAAATCGGGGTTATAATTTTTTTCATTAGGGGGTTTACCATGACTCCAACAACAAGACAAAGTTAGTTTTATCTTCTTCATTAACACCTCTTAATTTTTACTATTATATTACAACGGCGCTCTTTCTTATGGACCTTTCAAATTAGGAGATTTGATGTAGTATTGATAACAATTATGGTTATTTCTTTTTCTTTTTCTTTAGGGGCTTACCATAACTCCAACAACAAGACAAAGTTAGTTTTGCCTTCTCAGTTAACACCCCTTAATTTTTTATAATATTACATTACAATGAGACTCTTTTTGACCAATTTTTCAAGTTAAGATGTGTGATGTAGTATTGATAAAAATCAGGGATGTTTTTTTTTCCCCCCTTTTCTTTAGGGAGTTTACCATAACTCCAACAACAATACAAAGTTAGTTTACCCCCTCAAAAAAAAAAAAAATAATTCTACCTTTTCTTAATTATGCCCTATTCAACAGCCATCTAACTTCCTATGTGGCACTTTCAAATTTTGGCTTCATATATTCTCATCCATGCCAAGTAGCATTTTTCATGCTCAACTGTCCAAGATAGAGTCTTTAGTGCAAATATAAATACGAAGAGTGTCACCAATGAGAAATGCATCACTTATCACACAAAGTCAAGAACCATGACAAGGGCTAGTGAAATTACTACCATTTTTGCCTTAGTGATCCTCGTCCTTCTCCTTCCGAAATCTCAATCTTCTGAAGTACTCCAAGATCATAGCTTTCCCTCCGTCCCAAAATCTGACATTGACCTTCTAGAATTCCCTTTAAATCTAGAGTACCTTGAAGCCGAGTTCTTCTTGTATGGAGCTTTGGGTTATGGGTTGGACACAGTCGCTCCAAACTTGACAAGGGTAGGTCCCCCGCCCATTGGCGCTAGACGCGCCAATTTGGACACCCTCACAAGGGATATCATCACGCAATTTGGATGGCAAGAAGTTGGACACTTGAGGTTCTATTTACTCTCAGATTTTCTCTCAATTATATGGCATACATGAACATAATGTTGTTTACATGTGACAGACGTAAAACATGTTGACAATGCAGGGCTATTCAGAGCACAGTGAGAGGATTCCCAAGGCCATTGATGAATTTAAGTCCATCTTCGTTTAATAACATCATGAATCTTGCACTTGGGAGAAGACTAAATCCCCCTTTTGATCCTTATGCCAATTCACTTAACTTTCTTCTTGCATCATACGTGGTTCCCTATGTTGGACTCGCTGGCTATGTGGGATCAAATCCAAAACTCAGAGGTTCTACCTCCAAGAAGGTAAATATTCTAATTATTAACATAAAGGAGAGAGTGGAAGGATAGGTTGGAAGAATTAGTGGAATAGATTGGTTTCAAATCGTTCACAGAACTTCGATTTTGATCATTCCAAAGTTATTAAAAAAAAGGAGAGAGAGATAAGAGAAAGGAATTCATTTCAAACATAATAAGCGAATGGTCTTGTAATTCTTCTCTATTTTACCGATATAAGTTATATGTTTCCTTCATATGTTCTTTTCCTCGTACCAAATACAGCCTAAATGAAAGCAGTGATGCTTTATATCATCTTTTACATTTTCTCTTTGCGACGTTCAGCTTGTGGCGGGTCTTCTAGGCGTGGAATCGGGCCAAGATGCGATTATAAGAGCGCTGCTATATCAGCAGGCACTGAGAAGAGTACCGCCATATGATATAACCGTGGCAGAATTCACAAGCCGGATTTCAGAGCTAAGGAACATGCTAGGGTTTGCAGGCTTGAAAGATGAAGGACTCGTGGTCCCACTGAGTGAAGGCGCTGAGGGAAGAGTCGCAGGAAATATGCTTGCCGGTGACGAGTACTCCCTTGCGTATGGGAGGGCTCCAACGGAGATACTTAGAATTGCATATGCGAGTGGGAATGAACGAGTGCCTGGGGGTTTCTATCCAGAGGGAGCTAATGGTCGTATAGCTAGATCTCACCTTCATCTTGTCTAAAAGCTCGTATAATTCCTAGTGTTATTGATCCCATGTTTACTATATATGTTTGGAGGACTGTAAGCTTTTGCCTAGATGGTAAATAATGCAACATTTTAAAGCTTTTGAGGCTAAAATGAGTTCCTCGTTAAGTACAGACTTTTTTACCCGATAAAAAACACAGGGTTTAGTGCTTGACAAACAAAATTTAAAAGGAACCTGAAAATAAAGGGATTTGTGTGTATATAGTTAGAAAATAGATTTAATTACATATGTTAATCATATATGTACAAAATTATTAGCATACAGGTGATGAACAAAATTGCCGAAAGACCAGTTACATGCATGTCAGCACACCGAAATTCCCAAGGGAATGTTAAGTTACACTTGTGCCTAAAGCTTTAAGTACAATTAATGTCAGATTGCATGATTAACTGACGCTTCCTTGACTGAAACCACTTGTAATTGCCTAAACCATTGTCCTCATTGGCAGAAATCCAGTATCTCAATGTCCTTGTTATGCGAATAAAAAGTACTTAAGAAATTCACCGATGAGTAGTTCCAAATTGTCAAAGGTGGCCGCTATGGAATGTTCTAGCAGCCAATCAATTCATCCATCGAAAATGAGACCAACCACCTTGAAACTGAGCACCAAGTAATCTGGGGTGAGAAAGGAACTGTTGACTCGGCCAACAGCCAGAGGCCAAACTTTTGTATACACAAAGCTTAGTTTGAAACTAAAGATGAAAGAATCTGTGAACTCTCAACGGACTCCCATACATGCCATTTATCGGAATATCACAGGCGAATGCAGTATTATGTTTCCCTGCCTTTGGACCAAGCAAGAACAACCCCCCGAGTAAGTTTCCAGAGTCCGAAAAAATAAGCATTGGCTTATAAGTTAATTTTCTTCAAAGAGCATCCAAATTCACAAGCCTCATCCTTTACCGAGAATATCATCCAGAATGTGTACTGGCCCTAAATGACCTAGAGTGTCAAAGAAACAGCGAACCAAAGCATTCCAGGTGGCAAAGTTGGGCCAGACTCCTTCACTTACCATCTTCTGAAGATAAACAATGGCCTCCTCTAAACCCATAGAATGACAGATTCCCCACATAAGACTTGTGTAAGTCATCACATCAGGGCGCCACTTTTTCGATGCACCAATTCTTTCAAATAGTTGGATTGCAGTCCTAACCCTTCCCTGCTTACAATAGGCGTATATAACTGTGTTATATGTAATGTCATCAGGCTTTTCTCCTCCCACGAGCATTTTGCCAACTAGCTGCAAGGCCTTGTCAGGAAAACCGGCATGACAAATACCATTAAGGATAATATTATAAGTCACTAAATTTGGCTCCATCTCTCTTTCCTTCATCTCTCTAATGAGTCCAAAAGCCTCTGTAAATCTGTTCATCTTGAAGAGACCATCTAATAACTCATTATACGTTGTGATGTTAGGCAAGCACCCATATATTCTCATCTCATCAAACACTTTTAAGGCCCACTCTACATTTCCACTTCCAAATAATCCCTTGATGAGGGTGTTGAATGTGATGGTATTTGGAGGACAACCTTCAGCATTCATATTCTCTATAAGGAAAAAAGCCCTTTTGAACATACAATTCCTACAAAGTACATCTACCATGCAAGTGTAAACCACGACATTAGGTTGGTAGCCGTGGCTCATCATGTTGTTCCACGTCTCTGATGCACCAAAAAGGTCACCGGCTTTTGCAAAGCCATTAATGAGAGTGCTGTATATGGTAACATTTGGTAAGCACCCATTTCTCTCCATCTGATGGACAATAGATACTGCTTTGTCCACGTTCCTAGTGGAGCATAGACCATGTATTAGAGTAGTATATGCAACAACGTTTGGCTCGAATCCCTCACCAATCATCCGGTCCCACAAGTCAAGAGCTTCATGCACTCTTCCTTCTGAAAACAATCCTTTTATCAAAGAACTAAAAGTATGAACATTAGGTTCACACCCTCGGACAAACATTTTACCCAAAATTGCAAGAGACAAGTTGACACATCCAATATCAGAAAGAGAGCTAATAATAGTCGAGTATGTAATAACATTGGGGTCGATTCCTTTACCCGCCATTTCACCCAACAACCCTAAAGCCTCCTCAATCCTGTACTCCTTGCACAACCCATTGATCAATGCATTATAAGCAGGCAAAACGGGCTCAAACCCAACAGCGAGCGCTCTCGCCTCGTCGACTTTACCACACTTGCACAACGACGAAACTATAGTCGTGTAGCTCACTGCGTCCGGAGAACACCCTTTCTTAGACATTTCTACAAGGAGCTTGCGGGCATTATCCACCCTATCATTCTTACACAAAGCTTTAAGAAGAACATTATACGTAAACACATTTGGCACCAACCCATCTCTCTTCATGTTAGTATAAACCGGATTAATCATGTTAAACCTATTCTCACTAAGCAAAGCATCCAAAACATGATTGTAAATCCTCACCGTTGGTTTACACCCAAACTCACTTATCCTGTAAAACATCTTCAAAGCCTCTTCTGCCCACCCAATTTTCCTGTGAACAAGAAAAAAAAAAAAAAATATATATATATATATATATCATATAATTAGACGGAAGGAAACAGAGGTACTTTTAAAAAGGGCCTAAGTGGAAAATTTTTTTGGTCAATGGCTTTTTTTTTTGTTTTTGGTATTACAAAACTAATTTTTTGGATATCAAAACAGTTCCAGTTTTTTTTTTAAGATCATATTTGGATTCCTCTTTTCGATACAGTCATTTTTCTCTTTTCTGTGAAAAAAACCGAGGCAGTTTTGATGCTCAATTAAAATCTATTTTTTAATTAAAAAAATAGGAGGCCATTTGCCAAATTTTTTTTTTCGTTTGGCTTTTTGCCGAATTCTTCCGACCAGGAAAATATATAAACAAAAAAGAGTCTTTAATTAATGGAATGATGATTTGAGGAAAAACAATATAGATTCTTACCTGTAGGAATTAATGACGGCGACGAACGAATCCTCGGAGCATCCGATTCCTTGGAGCTTCATCTGGTGAAGAAGGTACTGGATCCTATGAACTTCGCCGTGTCGGGAGAGCTTGTCGATCATGGCGTGGTAGGTTAATGGAGTGTGGTTGAAAGCTCCGAAATTGGCGACGGACTTGAAGAAGTCCATCGCTAGGGCAAGGTCGGGCTCCCGGTTCAGCCTCTTTAGGACGTCGGATTCGTTGAGGAGAGGATTAGGGATTGGCTTGGCGGCGTTAAGGACGAAGAAGGGTTCCGCCATTGGAGACTTCTTTGGCTTAAGCACTAAGGAACGTCCTTCTTTCAGGTACATTTTCCGATTTTCCGCTCTCAAAAATTTTCTGGCAAAAATACTCCAAACAGAGAGGGACGTTGAGAAGAAGAGAAGAATTTTGTTGCGTAAATTAGAGGAGGATAATGTAAATATGAATAATTTAAGGATGAATGTGGAATTATATGAAAAAATATATATATCTTTGATAAGCAGAGAAAAGAGAATTTTTGCCGGGGCTAAAATAGTCTTTTTATTAAGGTGTAGTTTTTTAAATATTTGCAAATTTCGGGCAGACTATGTAAAATTGGAAAATTTAAGAGGAGGAATATGGAATTAGATTAAAAAAGATCTTCGAATAACCAGAGGAGTCCGGACTTTACAGAGAGAAAGAGCAGGAGAGAGAGAGAGAGATTTTCGATTGATTGATTGAGAGTGGTTTTGGCGTCTAAAGATTTCTCTGTTCGAGTTTCTCTTCTTGAATAACAGTAAGATTTTCTGAATTCTTTTTCTCTTATTTTTTTTTTCTTGGATTTGTTTTTCGATCATAGATCCGCGTTATTACAGTTACAATTCGTGGTTCTACACGACACTGAATCTGGAAAGAAAAAATGCCCTTTTTCGTTTCCTAACGTCAAGTTTAGTTTTTCGAATGTTCAACTTCAATTTGATTGTTCTGCTGTTGCTCGGAATTTGCTTGAATCTTCTTCTTTTTTTTTTTTCCTAACTAACTTTCTTCAAGTTTAGTTTTTTATATTCCTGCGATTTTCTGGAATGTTGAATTTTAATTTGATTGTTCTGCTGTTGTGTCGGATTGTCTTGTGTTTCAGTAGTTCTGTTTAAATTAAGAATTTGTAGGGAGAAAATACGAAGATTTGCTTAATAAGCATTACAATTCAGCTACATTAATTCTAGTCAAAATTTATATACATGGGTTTTGTTGACCTAAAATCTGATTTTGTGGTTTGGTGATTATTGGATGGTTAATTATTAATTGGATTAAATTATTTTGATAAACTTCCTTCTATATTTTACCATGATTTTGACTCTTTTGAATGATGATCCTGGGATTTTAGGTCAATTTAATCTCTGGTTGAGAACTAAGCTATTTTTCCGTTGAAAGCAGCTTTCTTCTACATCCCAAAAATAGGTTTTTCTTTTTTTCTTTTTCTTTTTTTTTTTTTTAAGTGTCATTACTAGCGAAGGAAAGTCGTTGCAGTCTTGACTAGAAACTTGTGAAATGCGTGCGTAATTTAGCCGGTTTTATTTTGTTGGGTTGGGTATCAAATATGGGAGAGTTTCGAAACATTGTATTCTGGATGTTTTGCATGGTATAATCCTTGGACCTTTCAAGAGTTGAATTATAATTCTGCTAGCAAGAATGTCTTGTGGGATATGGTGTTTGGATTGCATTGCTTGAAGCCCAAGTGTTTCCCTTTTCAACTAGGAATGCTAATTCAGTAGGGCCTGCTTAAAGGATGAGAAGAATGAGGAAAGGGCAAGTCAATCACAAGTTTACCCCTAATTTGTTTCCTTTTGCATTAGAATAAACCACAACATTACTTCTGTAACACAAGGACATTGTAGTTCTTAAGACATTTGGATTTCTGATGTTAAAAATTAGTACATCAGAAAGGTATCCAACTCCACTTGTTAATAGGTAAATAATGCTAGAAAGAAAATGATTGGTCTTCTTTCTTATTTTGTTTCTTTCCTTTTCCATTAGAATTTTTGTAAAGATGCCCTCAACATGAAATTCTTGCAGCTAATATAAGCAGAAAGTATGGCCAGAGATAATGACTCCGAGAAGAAATCAAGTGAATCCGCAAACGATTTACCAACCTTCAACGCTGAGAATCTGCAAAGTAACTTGAAGGTGATATATTACAGGTTTGTTTTCGAAATCCTATGAGCCATGGAACTGTTTCGCTTGCTGTATATCCATAGGATGAATGAATGAATGTAGAAAAAATCCTAACCTGTGGATTGAATGAAATTGGGAAATTGTGTTATCTTCATTCTTGTTGAAGTTTGCTTGATATCCAAAATAGTAAATCTAAAACGCGAGTTCTGTATTTTTTTTCTTAAGACTTAAAAAAATCAAAGAGAAGTTTGGATAGCATAAATGTTGGTGGTTACGGAGAGCATCCCTACCAGTTTGAAGCTCCATTGACTTTAAAAGTGCTTGTCTTTGTTATTGCAGCCGAACTTTCATGTCTATCATTGCTGGGGTCGTTGCTGGAATTTTGGGATTCACAAGCCTCAAAGGATTCCTCTTTTATTTTCTTGTTATGGCCTTGACTTCAGTTGGACTAGTAGCCAAGACCGGGTTTACAATACATAAGTTCTTTGATTCCTGGAACCAGATAGTGCTCGATGGTTTTTTTGGGGGGCTTATGGTAAACTTTTTGTTTTTTCCCTTAACAATTCTTACTCATAACTTTATCATTTGCAACATCATTGTCCTTCATTAATGCTCAATTTCTTTTTTATCCATTTTGCAGTCATTCGTGTTGTTCTGGACGTATCCTTGATAAGTGACTTCAATTTCGCCTTTTTTTAAAAAAAATATATACACATATATAAATACAACCTTACTGTTTTGTCTCATTCAGTTTTGATGGCATTATCATGAGACTCGTTATCCAAAGTTTAGACTATAGGCTTCAAATATTTTTCAAGATTGAAATTTAAAGTTCATTACTGTTCTTTTTTTTATGTTCTTTCCTTGACATATAACAGATTTGCTTATGACATTGTGCATATATTCTGAGAGATTCGTGTCTTTTGACTGATGAAAGGAAGGAGAGGAGTCTATCAAGATCAGAAGCAATTTTCTTTGATCACAGCTGTGGAATGCACTTTACATTGTCGAGTTTGGAGATAGATTCAAGTAACCCATTATGGGTTTTGTTATTTATGTAGAATTTTCTCTTGAATATTATTTTATGGCAGGAGGAGAACAAGTTTAGTTGTGCTAATTTTGTGGTGAAAAATTTTGGTTTAGGTTCTTCATGCTAGAGTTGTTTTTCTTTCATTGAATTTCTGAGAAAATAAGTCTTTCAATTGACGAACTTAAATCTTGTTAAGAGCGAGACTGAGGTCTATAGCTGAATATTGCCCTCGATTTCATTCCTTCAGCAGAAATGCTTATAGACTAAAACATTTGAATTTTGACATATGATTAACGTAAAGACAACATAAAGACAGTGTGCTTATGGTTTACTATTAAAATAGGAATCTAATTTTAAATCACTTACACAAATACACTCTTAAATCCAATGTTTAATTCCCTTTTTATTCCACTCTTTTCCTTTTTCTCTTGGTAATTTTAGCATCCTGTGCGCGTGTAAATCTAAGGAATATGGTGCATTAGAGAGAGAGAGAGAGAGAGAGAGAGAGAGCTGCCAGAACTTCATGGTCGAATTGCACTTTGATTGCTTTGCTTGTAGAAAAATATAAGAAACAATGATGACAAAAACCATAAGAGGTCACACTCTTTACCCACCCTTTCCCTATACTAAATATATATATATATATATATATATATATATATATGTATGTATGTGTGTGTATACGACCCAGTGATAAGTTGGTGGTGAAACCTTCTCAGTTGGAGATCCCATGTCGGCAAAAGGCAAGGCAATGTCTTGACTAGTGGAAGGAATAGTGTTCCTTTTGTTTAAAGATTCTCTACCAAACTCTTCGTACTTCAGTTCTCATACCTGTAAATTTTGATAGAGATGTGAACAAACCACATATTTGCATTTGTGTGGATAGAAGCATAGAACCAAAGTCCCAAATTTAAGACGACCCATTTATTGGTCTTGACCTCTTCGTCGGTAGATCATACAAGGGAATTTCAACTTTTCTTTTGTCATTTTTTGTGGCCGAGAAAAACTTCGATGCATTAAACTAGGGCAATTTCTATAGTGGGTACCAAAAAAAGAAAAACAGATCCCGTCGGTAGGCATCTTTCTTTCGATCGTTAAATTTGCAAAAAAAAAAATATATATATATATATATTTTGACCAAATCTAATGGTTTTATAACATACACCATCGGTAGAGGTTCTCACTGGATAAGACCCCTAGAACTAGTGGGTGGCAATAAAAAGAATATGAGAAGAATCTTAAATAGGAAGAAGTCTTACCGGCATGGCAGGGACATTTAGGAATGCATACGACAAGGAGTACAAGACACATGATAGTGCCACGGCCGTGACCAAGTTGGAGACAAGCCTCTTGTTATCTTTACCGGGCACAAACGCCACTTTCAATGCATTTGTCAGATTAAAAAGTCTGTGAGAAATCTGCAAGAGAAGAAAAAATTTTGAAGCAAAAATTAACACCAAACAAAGGTTTAAAGATTTTACATAATGCAAAATTTTCTGCCAACTGATCCTATACAAAAGTAGGGAACACGACGAGCAACTTTTTTTTTTTTTCCAACTTACGGCAATGTATATGGCGGTAGTGAGCATGAAGTTCAACAACGGGTACTGTGGTATCAGCGAAAGCAACAATTTAGGCTGACCATCTGGAACGCCTGATCTGCAATAAGATGAATGTTAAAAAGATGTGAATTTAAATCAATCTTTATATGATTATATTTTTTTCAATAACATTCCATAAAGTACTAGCAAAACTATGAAATTTTATAATAATGGCAGTAATAATCAGATAACGAACTTGGCATACCTTAACCAGATATGTATTTGAGAGATGTACGTCTCTAGTGTTATCTTTCCAAGCCATCTAGTAAGTTGAGAAAGAGAGAGTTAGTATTTATGAACTGACTTTAAACAAGTTAAAGGCGACCAGAATGTGTATATAAGTTCACATATAATGCTGTCACAAATGACGCTGTGAATCCAATACATATATGAGAAAAACTGAAGTAAAAACAGACATATTTCAGTAAAAGGCACTCACGCAAAAAGGGTTAAAGAATAGCCGCGAAACTGTTGAGTCACATTCCGCAAACATACATACACCCTGAGCAACACAGACGAGACAATAAGTCAATAATAACATAGGCTTAATACATTTGTTAAGATATTAAGGAAATAAACACATACGTTATCGGAATCCACGATGTATAAGGATGATATTTGTTGTAAGTAAGTTTGTCCAACTTGTATATATACTCGAACCACAGATACCCCACCTACAAATTAAAAAACCAAGCACTATCAGTACTGTAGTAAACTCTGAAAGCATAAGAACTACTTCAGCACAAAAGAAAACATCATTGTAAAATCAAGAGTCAAAAATACCGTTAATGATATCAGCGTCACAGCTGCTTTGATCGATATTCTTCGCTTCACTTCCGCCTCCTCTAGTTTCTCCATCCACCTTTCAACCTACAATGACTTTAGCCGATTAGCTAAGTGTTGATTCTGAAGAACTAACCCAGAGCAGATGTGTTCCATTAGACCTACCACTCAAGTATTATTAAAGTGCAAATTTTGAAAAATAAAAAGCACATTCATCTCTTTTGCTTTAATAAAATGCATTTGCTTGAGTAAACTTACAGTTGGATGAAAATAAGCATATATCATTCCAATTATCCATATGTATCGATCAAGGCCAGACCGAAAATGCCACTCATGCAAGGGGTGAACCTGTGATTTTGCAGCTGGGTCTGCGTAGCCTGCAAGTTGAGGACTCTCGTTTAGGGAACTGCAACATTTGGACATAAATAATAACATTCTGGAAGTTACTAACCAAGAAAGAAAGTGAATGGGCTCCAGACCAACTCAAACACTCCAGGTATTTCCCACACTAAGATAACCACCACGAAGCAAGAGATGATTTTTAGCGCTATGACTGAATTTTTCTCATTATACTTGTTTAGAATACCAAGAGCCCCGTAAACCATAAGGGTGAACAGAGTGTGCATGGGGCAAATGTAGTATAGCATGTAGCTGTTGTCTAGGACAAGGCAGCAAAAGAAAACTAGGAAATTAAGCCGCCACATCATCTGCTTAGCAAGATTGGTTAAAATTAGTTTGAAGTGCACCAGATGCTGAAAAATAAAAGAAGCGATCTTAGATTGCTAGGGGAAGGACTGCATACCTGTGCAAACCTTGCCAAGCTGAAATCCTTACGGACATAGTAATATGAAAAGTTTCCAAATCCAGTCATCCAAACATATGCAGCTATGAATACTCGAATAGCATTGTAAATTTCTTTTGCAGCAAAGTAATGGTACATTAAAAACAAAACCTGTAAAAGAAAAGGAGTTGGACAAAACAAAGAATGTGAAATACTTGATAAATAATTCAGGAATTCCTAAACAGCATATGTCAATTAAAATAATTGTTGTGTTCCATCATCTAATATGTTTATCTGGGAATTGCATAAGAAAAGGTCATGTGCACTTTATATGCAGATATTATAATGGATGTTTTATAAATATAATGGCCCTGTTTGTCTTTGTTCTCAAAATTTTTAAAAATGTTTTCGCACGTTTTTCGAGGCAAAAATTTTAAACACACTCTCAGTACAATTCCCAAAAAATTTTCATTTTTCAAAGCAAAAACATTTTCACCTATTTTGAAAACAATACCAAACGACCCTATATAAATATATGAAAAGAAGAACAAACCTGCATCCACCCTCTCCACTCCTCAGTTTGATGCCTATTCAAATAAAGAATGGATTTCCCCGTAAACGATGACTTGTCATCATGTATTGTGAAGGAAGTTACTGCTGACACTATGATGAGAAGGAAGTAAAGAAACAGGAAAAGATCTCGATTGTAACTCTGCAGAAATCAATTATAAAATTCGTAACTAAAAAGCACGTGGTCAGCCAATATAATAGGAGAATAAAGGAATCAAAATTAATGGTAGACAATCACAACCATGCAGCCACCCAATCAACAACACAACGAGAATTTCTGAAGTGAAATTTGCTGAGAAATACATATTCTCAAGGTTTTCATATGTTACATTATCCATTATTTAGAAACTTCAATACGAGAGAGAAAGGAAGCTTCAATCATGGCCATCAAAACTTTGGCGTATGTGAAGAATAAACCATGAAAGACTCTGAGTTATGAACAAGTCGACATCACTATTTAGAATAAACCAAATCTGTAAGTTATGAACGTGCCAATATAACTATGAAAGACTTTCAACAAAAAAACACTCATGAACAAGAAGTCTGTTAGCTTCAAAACTTTGAAGAAGCACATTCAACTAAACCAACAAGATGATCTCGGTTGATCAAAAATACACACACAAAAAATAAACACTAAATATTTGGGGGGTATGTATCAAGACGTTCTTAATTGTGGAATTTTCACATGCACATTAAAGAAATTGCATTTTCAAAACATAGTTTATTGAAACACCCAAAATATCAAATGAAACGCTCAATGGGCCACTACTAAAGTTCTTGTTAGAAAACAAAAAAATTCTAATATCCCACGATTACAGGGATTTTTATTAGGAGTATCTTATCTTTTTATTAGGAATATCTTTCCTGATTTGTATTATTAGTTGAGGATATCTTTTAGTTCCTAGTTTTCAGGGTCTTTTGTTTTCTATAGGAAATTAGTTGCCATAATTCTCTCGGGTTCCTGGTGTAAATGGCTATAAAGTCTGTACACTCCATGATGATGAATAAGAGAGAAAAATTATTTCATTCATAATCTCTGGTTTTATGGTATCGGAGCCGGACTATCCACCGGAAAAAAATTCATCATCAGCCAACCTATATTGATCGTTACCATATCAAACACCAACTCACCCACAGTGGAGTCAAATTCTACTCCGAGAGTAACAAATTCTCAATTAACCCCTGTTTCCAGCCTTTCAGAAAACCACTTAATTCAAATCACCACCCACAAACTCAATGGAAGTAATTTCCGAGAGTGGTATCAGTCGGTTTTACTGGTAATCAAAGGCAGAGGAAAATTTGGCTATCTGACAGGTACAACGGCAGCGCCTGAACCAAACTCAGCCAATTATGCTGTGTGGGAGGCAGAAAACTCTACTGTGATGGCATGGCTAATCAACTCAATGGAGCCTAGAATTGGACGACTTTATCTTTTCTACCAGACAACAAAGGAAGTCTGGGATGCAACAAAAGAGATGTATTCGGATATTGAAAACATCTCGCAAAGTTTCGAAATACGATCGGCTATTCGCAACACTCGTCAAGGCACTTCATCAGTCACAGAG
>CAMOHE010025633.1:0-19584 GCA_946598075.1 Artocarpus hirsutus | reverse complement strand
TTATAATAATAGTACAAAATTATTTTTATTTTATTATTATAGTATTTATATATACTATATACTAATATTAAATAAGAATATATATTATATTTAAATATTATATATGTAATATATTATATATTTTTATTATTGTTAATGTTATTATTATCTTTATTATCAAATTATTATTTTATATTTATATTATATAAAAATATTAATTTCTAATAATATTATTATTATTCAATAATAATATAATTATTCTAAAATATTATATATATAAATGATATGTATTTTATAGTAAATAATATAAAATTTATGGATATGAAGATAAATAATAATAAAAATATAATTCTTTATAATTATTGTTATTTTATATAATATTAACATCGAAATAATAATATTAAGTTCTGATAATATTATAAATATTTAATAGTTTTTATATTATATTATATTATTTATTTATCATCATCATCATGGTTTTGAGATTCTTAAGAATATAAATATCATCTTGTTGGGTGGGATTCACATTACCTTAAAATGGGGTAAAGTAAATTCCATAGGATTAAGTTTTCTAAGAATCTAAAAATCAGAATACTTGTATCAAACGTGAAAATCTTGTAGATTCCCATTCCCACCTTTAGGATTATTGCATTCCAAATGCCTCCTTTGTTTTCTTTATTCTCCTTTGAGGGAAAAAGAAAAGTTTTCATTATTTTGGTATTATTTTAACATAATATTAAAAGGAAATGCTATGATAAGAACTAAAAATTCTCATCAATAAGACCTATTTTAAACAACTATTAGATAAATAAATGGTCAAAATTATCCATTTACAAAAACAAGAATAGATACAACCATATTTGATTATAATGTTTTTAAGCAAAACAATTGTAAAAACTATGAAAAAAACCACAATAATTTTAGAAAATTTCAAAAAAAAAAAAACTACAAGGGCTCAACGTTGGCAGTGAAGGAGTCCGAGGGGGAGGGGGTGGGTGGGGAGGCCTCAACGGAGGTGGGTCGATGGCGATCCAACGGAGGTGGGTCGATGGCGATCCAACGGAGGTGGGTCGACGGCAATCCAATGGTCCCTCAACACGGAGGTCCCCTTGGTTTCCGTCGCAAGCAACTTTGTAAGGTTCGTGACAGATTCGGTTTCCGTCGCAAGCAACTTTGTAAGGTTCGTGACATATTCGGTCGTGGGTCACAAGGCAATGATGAAGTCACAAATCATGTTGTCAACTTCACGATGGAGATGAATCCCAAGGGTGGGTCACCACCATGCATGGCAATCTAAGTTCGTGGTTGATCTGGGGTCTCTAAACCATACATTTCATTCACTTTCTTTGCCAAAAAATCACATATTTTTTGAACATGCCTTAACATATAATTATGCATAGTTCATTATTAAGCTCCTATTTATTTTGAACAAGAAAATGAATTGGGACAAACAAACACCTGTATTGATTGAAGTCATCATTAATGGCAGAAACTATAGAGGATTTAAGAAGAAGAGGTGCTAAGAAATTCGAGAAGCCTTCAGCGAGGTTGATAGAGTTAGATTTCTAGGCAAAGTGTGATAATTCTTGAATGGGTAAAGGCTTAAAGTGCTTTTGTTTTGTCAAGATCAGGCATCACCGATGGTGATCCCCACCCACCTAGAGGTCGCCAGCATCAATAACATTTTGTTCTTTATTTTTGGTTTTTTGTTTTTTTTTTCTTTCTAGTTTTGGGTTTTTTAATTTGCTGTATTTGAACTCATTGAACTAATGGTGAGCTCGTTTACTTTTCACCATTAGATCCAAATCTAATGGAATAAAAAAAGGGTGATTAATGTTAAATTGGTATCTTATTGTTTTGAAGCAATATTGAAAAGGTACTTAGTAAGTTTGAAAAGAACAATTTACACCATTAGGTTTTCAACTTTTTCAAAGGTGATACTTTAATCATTCTTTTTTTTTTTAATTTTGATAAAACAATCCTTAAACTCTTGATATGTTGAAGTTCAAACATTTTCATCCAAATCCGTTAAGTTCTTCACAAATGCTTGCACATGACTCATCATGTGACCTTCTTTTTAAAGAAAAGACCAAAAACACTATCGTTTGATACTGTTTTTGGAAATTTTTGGGAATGCTTTTGCACTTTTTTAAGGCAAAAAATTCAAAAAACGCTCTCAGCATAATTCTCAAAAATTCTCATTTTTTGAAACAAAAACATTTTCACTCATTTTATAAACACTACCAAATGGGTTATCTTTTTTATCATCAAAGCTTTAACAAGTTTTTTCTTTGGGTTTTTTTTTTTTTTTCATTTCTATACCTTGAATTTTGGGATTGTCAAAAATTTATACTCTCTATTTTAAACCGTTACATATTTATACCTTTGAACTTTGAATTTATGCTTAAATTATACCTTTTTATTAGTCAGTGGTCACATTAAACTGTGAACAAACCAAAATAGCCTTATTGAAAAAAAAAATCATAAAACGCACAAAATTAAACTAAAAACAAATTAAAAAAAATTAGAACAGCTGTCTTTATTAGCTCCAACGACGGCAAACCAGTGAACCACCCCTCCCAACATTGCGGCAGCGACTCCCCACACCCTCGGGAGCCTCGGCGAGCCACCACGCATGTCCCCTGCGCGATCGGTGACCCGCTCGAGCAACCACGCCTCTCCCATGGCGTGATGCGACCCACTCCATGCCAACGACAATACAAAATCGCCCCACGCGGCCCACCCTACGCCAACGCCAATCCCATATATAGTTTTGTCATCTTGCACCGCCACGAGTCCAATCTCACCTTACGTTGCTGTCGGGGGTTGGGTTTCGGGTTTCATGGGTCTTTACTGTATAGGTTGAGATCTTGCAGTTGTTTTGCTTTTATGTGTGCATTGATTGGTGTTTTTTGGTTTTCAATGAAGGTGTTCCGTTGTTGAATTTTGTTCTTGATGCTCATGCGCAAGGCTTTCGTTTTGTATATAACATGTTCTGGATAAGTCCTTCATTTGCTATTTGTCTGATTCAATGGGTTGAAGGTGGACTCCCTTTTCCGTTGTGATGGAACTGGATCCTCTCCCTTGCTTTCTTATTTATTTCTTCAGTCTATATCACTCATCTTTTAGCAATAGAAAAAATGATCAAGTATAGCTCAGACTAATTTACTTTCCTTAAAACGTTACGCTTTTGGTAGTGGTGAAATGATATAAAGAAATTCCTTCAAAAAAAGAAAAAGTCTTTTGTTTTTTGTTTTTATATTTATTTTAACTCCTTTCAAGGCATTTCAGTCCTTTTTTTCAGTCAAAATAACCATTAACAGAGAAAAGGTGTGAATTGAAGATAAATTAGCAATCTAAAGATATAAGTACACAACAGTCTAGAATAAAAGGTATTATTTTTTAATAGCCTCAAAAATGGAGTAATTTCATACGTTGCACATGTAAAGTTCATGAAATGAATGTTTTTCAACCGTATGAGAGATTTTCTTATCAATCGATCTTCTCATCTTGATACTAAAAACTAATGGCAAGGGAAACTTCTTCTCATTCAAAGCATAAGGTTCTTCCAAAAACCTCAAGAAGAAGAAGAAACAATCAAATGACCACTCTCTTGATCCCTGGCAAGACCCTTGTCCTTGTCATTGATTTTTAAAACGGAAGCAACCCTTGCCATTGATCTTTTACATCGAAAGCTAGAGCAAATATTGCCGCCGAAGAAGCTTTAGCACTAAGAGAACAACTTCTCTGTCATTTAAAGAAAATTGAGATGGGTAAATTAACTTTGCCTTTGTTCTCTCATCTTCTTGTTTTTGCTAAGGCAGACAAAAAAAAAAAAACAAAAAAAAAAAAGCTTTATCCTTTTTAATCAATAGAGACTTTTTGGTTGGGTGTGGTATGATGAGTTTGATTTGGGGAGAATGGGCCATGCTCGAATTCGGCCACCTTCTTGAGGCAAAAACTCCACCGTTGTGCCTACCCTAGATCCATACCGATTACCACCACAATTCAGATCCCTCCGTTGTGAGCTGTCACCATTGGCCCTGCCTATTGTTAGAAAGTAGTCTTTGATTTGTTAAGAGTTAGAGGGTGTTTAGGAGATAAGTTTAAACAATCAGTTTTAGTTTAAAAACTATAGCATGTGAGAGCTTTACACTGCAGCTTTTTATTATAATATATGATAGCTTTACACTACTCACAGTTCAAACAATTGGTCTGAACTACTCTTCCAAACACTCTATTATATTTACTATTGTAACTATTTATCAAATTAGTGATAATAGTTAGTCATTTACATACATAATCTGTAACAAGTTTGTATTCGGTTAAGCAAGCCCATGCTTTGTACATGTCACCAATATAGTATAAATATCAATAAGAAAGTCAAAGTTCATTAGAGCCTTCATTCATTCAACACACGTTTTCCTCTTGCTTTAGACATTAAACCTAATCTTTTACCCAATATCATTTCAAATTAACCTACTGTGCAACTTCCATCTTATTTGACACTAAACCTGATGTTGGAAAATGAGTATACAGTAAAATTTTAAAAATTTTAAATTAAAGTATTTTTAAAAACACAAGTTTGGCATGCTAAATGCATAAATTAATGACAGATCTTACTAATTTCTTTTGTATACTAAAGTAGGCTCGAATCCGTGTAGAGAAGAACATTTTAGAAGAGCCTCAACCAAGTGGTCTTCTTTGCTATTCCCTATCCACGATCGAAGTGCGAGTGGTCGCACGTCGTATAGGTTTTGCTCCGATGACTCTCCTTCCAACCACTCGAGAAGACTTAGAGCTAAGGTTCTTGATGTTGAACAATAGCTCTCAGAGAGTCTAGAGTTGCTCTCACTAGAGTACTCACTCTTTACTTCTCAAGTGATCTGAATAACTAATAAAACTCACCCCCTATTTATAGTCGTCAAACCTGGGGTTAATCATTAACAAATAAGGCCTTAAAATTCGAGTTTGGATTAGTTTTAGAATAAAAATAAGTGAAGCAAAATCTGACTCTAGCTATCGCGATCGACCGCACCTAGTGTATCACGGTCGATCGTGTGGTTGCGATAATGTAGTTCGAATCAAATTCAACTTCGAATTCCTCAAGCTAATCTAATAGATCTCATCTCAATCAATTGGATAAATACAAACTTATTGGATCTAGTATCTTTTATAGAGCCTCAATTTTAATTCAAATAATCCAATAGAAAAGTTATCTGATTAAAATAATCATATACAGATAAACCCATACAAATAAAATATTATCCACAATAATTCAACATGTTTATCTTGAATTAATTTTGTTTATCTTGAATTAATTCATAAAATTAATTCAACAGATAAACTAATATAAATTATTATATCCAATTAACTCGAATTTTAGCCAATCTAATAATTTAATATAAGTCACCAATATATAGGGAAAACATGTCGTATCGTTACAGGATTTATTATGAGCTAACAAAGAGGACCCGATAGACATATATAGTTCAAGCTCCTATAATTATAAAATTCATTATCCCATGTATATATTTTATAGTTATCAACTTTAGCGCTATTCCACTAACGCTGCACTCTCAAACTATATTAAATTACGGAGCTTCAATAAGGCAACCGTCTATAATATATCATAATGTGTCACATCCCCATAGCATATTCATAATCGGCTTAAGGATAAATTCTGTTTTACCTTCCCGATTGATTTTATCTTATGTTTCATTATCATACCATTGGAATACTTATTATTTATAGATAGTATGCCTTTTAGTTACACCCCGTGTATCCAAATGGTTGAGCGCTCAAGTCTTTCAATTACAGGATAATGCATATAAGAGAATATTATTAACTCTATAAAAGAGCTATGGATTTCATTTTTATAAATAACGAGTCTACGTTAATCAAGAATCATGTCTCTAACGTACCTGTATACGTATAGTCATTAAATCAGGATGTAACTCTTTGGTACATCAAAAGACATAAATCAAGATAACGGGCCCATTAGTTATTTTAAGATTAAAACACAAAACATATGATTGTCTAAAGTGAATTGATTTGCATAAACAGAATTATTAACCAAATCAATTCAACTTTTATGTCTTGATCCAATACATCATCACCTATGACAATGTACCAATGTTTCTACTCGTGGAGTTCCATTCCGATGACCAAGACAAGCCATCTCCCGTTAAGGATGTAAACAACATAACAATCTTAGCGTGAATAATGCGCCCAACTTCATTTCCTCGATTGCGAATTTTATAATTTAGACTATCACATTTAAAATTCATGTGTTTCGTATAATATGTCCATCATATGCACAGTTCTTAAAGGTTTAGACTGATAGTCTTAGACTTTTGTTTACTTATCATATATTCAATAGAAATGAACATAAAGAGGACAATATTTGGCATATAAATAATAAATAAACTCTTTATTGATAAAATGTCTCCAAAAACATATTACAATATTTTACTCCTTTCTCCTGTAACACCCGAGCATTTTGAGTACATTAAAAATGTAGTAATTTAAGGATTATGTAAGACAAAAATACAGTTTAAAAAAATATTGTATAATAATACAAAAAAATATACAGTATTAAAATAATACAGTGTAAGAAAGTACACTGACAGAGTTATGTAGTATAAAAATTACACTGTAAAGTAATGTAGTGTAGAAATTAGACTGTTTAAGGTTAAACAATACAGAAATTAGACTATTTAAGTTGAAACAATATAGGAATAATATTGTTTGGAGAATATGGATAAATAAAGAATGTTGTAATAGTATAGAGAATGTACCGATCGTATAAGAAAAATACTGTCAGTATAAATTTAGACTGTACAAAGTTAGATAATATTGGAATTATATTATATGATGGCTGAAAATAAGTATGGGAGGTTATGAGACCTCATAAACTGTATGGAAAAGAATACTAATAGTATAGAAAAAATATTGTCAGTATATACTTAAACTACGTAAAACTTTTGGTGGACACTCAATGGATTTTGATTGGGCCACCACACCATGAAATGTGGCCCAATCACCTAAAGCTACCCAAGGGAACCCACTTGATTACCATGAGTCAAATGGTAACTCACCACCTTTAAAAAAAAAAAGAGAAAAGAAAAGAAAAAGGAAAAAAAGGGTGAATATATTCATGGTATAAGAGACCATTTGGTCTCCAACGTGCAAGAAAAAAAGAAAAGAAAAGAGAGTGAAACATGAAAAAGGAAAGAAAGATGAAAGGAAAGAAAAGAAAGAAAGAAAGAAAGGAAGAAAGAAAAAAAATGCTCCATTTCTTCCTCCCAAAAACCGCCACCCAAAGCAATTCTTTCTCAAAAATTTTGATGAATTCCAAGCTCCAAGTCATGTTCAAAGCAAGTTCAAGACTAAAAGCTCAAGGATTTCACAAATTTTAAAGTAAAACCCAAACTTTAGCCTAAGTTTTGTAGGGTTTTTGTTGAAGTTTTGATGGAATTTTTATGATGAGGTATAGGCTTGATGTCAAGGGGACCTTGAAGGATTTCGTGTAATAAAAAGGAAGAACAAGCCCCTAGTAAGGATTAGGTAAAATTCTAGTCCATGAAGTCAAGTTAAAATTTATGTTTTATGCATATTATATGTTTGATGAAATGATTTTGGTCTATGGCATGTAAATGGACAACATGGCATGATTATTTTATGTTATATGATGTTGGTGATGATGATAGAAAGAAGAAAGTATGGTGAAATTTCAAAATGGACTAAATTGTAAAGAAAATGAATTCTCGGTAGATTTGAAAATTACCCAAAAAGTCCCCATAAACTTTGAAATTTTAAGAAAGTTAAAACACAAAAGTTGTAGAACTCGTTGGAGCTGTTAAGACAACGTGAACAGTTTTCTAAAATTCTACTCAATTGATAAGTTATGAATTTTGTGAAATTTTGGACACAAAATTTCAAGAAATGAAAACATTATGAAATGTATTGAATTTGACCAAGAAGCTTCTATAAGTTTTGTTCCTTGTGAAAAACTAAACATTTTGGTATAAAGTGGTCGTTTTTGGTTTCGGGGGCAAAAATGTAAATATTTTTGTACTTCGAGCCAAAACTGTAAAATTGTGTGAAAACTAGGTTTTCACTAGGAAACGTTGATTTTCTACACTGCTGTAGGCAATAAGTAGTAATAGATGCTAAGCTTTAAAGGATTCAAAGTTTAGACAAGGAAAGAATGAAAGAAAAAGATATTAAGGGAAAAATGGTCATTTTGAAAAAATGGCCAAAACGGACTCGAAACGCTCGATGTCGGGAAACGCTCCTTAGCGGGAATTTTTTCATAACATGTAAGAAATGACTCGTTAAAGTTAAGCAATAGGTTTTATAGAGTTACGAAATGGACAAAAAACCCGTTAAGGATAAAAACGTCATTTTTAAGATAAACGGCTAAAACAGAGTCAAACACTCTAAATTAGCAAAACGCTCTTAAATGGAAAATGTTCAGTAATGTGTTAAGTAACAAAACTGTCACATGGGACAGGAAATTTAATAAGAGCTGTTCAAGTAGAGAAAAAGATAACCTGATGGGCTATAAAGCTAAGTAAAAAAAGTGATAACCCAATGGGTTATAGAGTTAAGTAAAAGGTACGGTAACCTGGTGGGTTACAAAGTTAAAAGCAACGGGGTACAAGGTAAAAAGAAGAGTAAACTGATAGTATACCAAGTTAAGTTAAAAGGAAAGAATGGTTAATGTTTATGTTATATTATCAATAGAGTAGATTGATAAAAAGAAAGTTAACTAATAAGTCAGCTCTCGTTTGATCAGGACACAGAAGCCGACTAATGAAAGGAAAAAGAATAGAATAGGGAACGCTAGAGTATTATCTAGGTAAGTTTCGAACCTCACCTACAACATGAAGTAAATGATTTTTAAATGTTTATGTATATGTTTGTAAATATAGTTGCAATTGTTAAGCAAGTTGATTTAAAAAAATGTTTGTATTTGTTATGCAAAAAGTTTTAAAGTTTAAATCATGATTTGCAATGTTTTTTTTTAAAGCATGATTGTATTTAATATGCATAAAGTTTTTAAAAGATCAAATAAAAGTTTGCAATGTATTTGCAATAATTACGTTCGCATTTTTTTTTAATACATAATGTTTTACAGTTTAAGTTATAAGTATTATGTTGCAATTGTTATGCAATAAGTTTTACAGTACAATTATGATTTGTAAATGTGTTTGCATATAATGTGATTGCATTTGATATGCTCACTAAAGTTAAAAAGAAGATAAAGTAAAGACGATAAAAGAATGTGTTGTACCAGCCTCCTTGTTAGGAGGTACTAAAAGTAAAGTTAAAGTTTGACCTCCTTGGTGTGAGATACATGACCTCGGTGTTTGATGGTCTTAAGTCTTCCACAAGGGAAGCGTTATGTTTATGATCTCATGATTAATAATGTTGGTACAGACACTAAAGTAAAATAAGAAAAGTTAAGGAACAAAGGTAGAAAGTTAAAATAAGAAAAGAATATTCATAAAATGCTCATAATTGAAGTTCATAATTGAGCATAATTAGAATCATATATTATGAATTTGCTTGTATTCCTTATTATAAAGTATTTACGTTAAATGCTTATGAAAAACATTCTAAAAAATGTTTTATGTTAAGTGTTTATGAAAACATTTTCATGGTTATAAAAAAAGGTTTATAAATGACGTTTTATGAAAAGCATTCTGAGGATTGCTGTATGTAAAATGTTTTATAAAAAACGTTTATGAAAAATGTTTTAGAAAGGTTTTATAAAAAAATGTTTATGAAAAATGTTTTTAGAAATGTTTATGAAAAACGTTTATGAAAAATGTTATAAGAGAAAGGTTTTTATGAGAAAAGTTTTTAAAGCATGTTTTAATTGTTTGTGAGTTAATGTTTGAACTTACTGAGTGAAAGCTCATTAAAAGTTTCTTCATGCTATAGTTAGTGTTATGGGTAACCAGTAGGACCCGTTGGAATAGTTAGGTGCTACGAAGGACAGATACGAGGATTTAGGTATAGATATCACCACAATTGCTTTCGCTACACAAAGAAAAGGTTTTCTACTATTTAATATAGTGTTTTTAAAGTTTTAAGAAAATCAAAGTTTTAAGAAATGTTTTCAATGTTTTACAGTGTATTTATAAAATGTTTTATTTACTTATAAAGTTAAGTTTTAATTAATGATTCAATAAGTGTTTCTTAATAAGTTTTAAGAAATGATTCTTATTAAGTTTTAAGAAATGATTTGAAATGGTTTTAAAGGCAAGTGTTGAGCGAGGTCTCAACTTGAATGACGACAGAGGTCACAACAGTTTTTAAGTATGTTTTTCAAGGATGTTAAAAGGAAAAAAAAAATTAATTTAGTATTTTTCTTACTAAGTAAGTAAGATTAATATTTAAGAATAATGTTTAAGAAAGTTAAGTGACTGCCCCAAAAAGGAGGGTCGTCACATCTCCTACTTGCATTAAGTGGATAAATATGATATATCTTGTATCCCCATACCTCTACATGCTTCTCAAAAACTCTTGTAGTTAGTGTCTTTATGAAAGAATCAGTTACATTGTCCTCATATGAGATTTTGCATACCACAACATGCCCAGCCTTAGCGAAGTCCTTTATCACTAGATACTTTCGATGAATATGTTTACTCTTCTTGTGAAACTTTGGTTCTTTAGCATTAGCCGTCACTGCAGTGCTATTACAATGTAGCAATACAACCTTATCCATACCAAGAACTACCTTAAGTTTCCCAAGGAACTTGCGAAGCTACACTTCTTCTTTTGAAGCATCACTAGCTGCCATATACTCAGTCTCCATTCTTGAATCTAAGGTGCAATCTTGCTTGACACTTCTCTAACAAATGGCACAACCACCCAGAGTAAACACAAAACCAAAAGTTGATCTTATCTAATCCAGACAAGATTGGAAATCTGAATCAGTGTATCTTAGAGGTGTTAGATCCTCATCTAAATACACAAGCATTTACCTTCAAGTCCTTCTCAGGTACTTGAAAATATGCTTGTCTGTAACCCAGTGGCTTGGTCCTAGATCCAACTAAAATCGACTTACTATCTCAATTGCATAACAAAATGCCTGGTCGTGTACAAAGTATAGCATTCATGAGACTACCCACTACCAAAACATAAGGCACCTTCTTCATGTATTCTCTTTCTTTGTTAGACTTTGGTGCGTCTTTTTTAAAAGAGTAATTCCAGACCTAGATGGTTGCCTACTTTTCTTGAAATTTTGCATTGCATACTTTTTTAGAATTTTATCTATGTATGCAGTTTGGGATAAAACTATCATTTTACTCTTACTATCCTGAAAGATTTAGATACTGAGAATATAATTAGCTTCACCCAAGTCTTTCATATTAAACTACTTGGTCAATCATAATTGGATTAAGGACAATACCCCAACGTCATTGTAATTAGCAGAATGTCATCTATATAGAGCAATAGAAAAACCATTTTCTCATCCTTAATATGTTTGTAAACATATGGTTTGTTCACATTTTGTTTGAATCCATAAGTCTTGATCACCTGATCAAATTTTATGCTCCAAGAATGGAAAGCCTACTTAAATCCAAAAATTGACTTTAAGCTTACAGACCTTACCCTCTTGACCCTTACCTTTGAGCCCATCTAGCTGCACCATATATATGAACTCATCAAGATAGCCATTTAGAAAAACTGTCTTGATATTCATCTGTCAAATCTTATAGTCGAGAGCGAAAGCTATGGATTAGAGAATGCGGATGGACTTAAGCATAGCTACAGGCGAAAAGGTTTCCTCATAATCGATTCATTCCTTTTACGTGTATCCCTTAGCTACTAGTCTAGCCTTATAAGTTTCGACTTTCCCACTGCTCCTCTCTTTCTCTTATAGATCCACTTACACCTCATGGGTTTTACCCCTTTAGGAAAATCCACAAGTTCCTAAACTCAATTAGTCTCCATAGACTTCATCTCAATGTTTATAGCTTCTGTTCAAGGCTTTGAATCAACATCCTCTATCGCCTCTGCATAAGTGTAAGGATCCCTATCATGTTCAACCAATTCAGCCAAGTAGGCTTCACCATTGAACATATGCCTCTCGGGTTGACGCCCGATCCTCCCACGACACTAAAGCCTCTTAGGTTATTGTTTGATCGATTTTTCTATATTAATTGGATTGGTTTCAATCGAAAGCCCATAGTGATTAAATTACTTGCCAATTACTCGAGTACCACTCTACTTCGAGGCTATGTAGCTATCCTCAAGGAATGTTGCATTTGTTGAAACCACGTCTTTACTTTCTTCTGGGTTATAGAAATAACCCCCTTTAGTCCTTTTTGGAGATCTTACAAATACACAAACTTTCAAACATGCTTCTAACATGTTCGTTTCCTTATACATGACATGGGCCAGAAATCCTCATATGCAATTATGGTTTAAGGATGTCTTCCTACCCATCCATAAAATATGAGGAGTTTTAGGAACCGATTTTGAAGGCATATTTTCAAAAGATAACATGCGGTTTATAGTACATATCCCAAAAGGATAAAGGTAATGTTGAATAACTCATCATAGACCTAACCATGTCTAACAAAGTCCTATTCCTTCTTTCACCTATGCCATTCTGCTACTGAGTGCCCGATGCAGTCAAATGGGATAAGATCCCATTCTCTAATAAGTGTCCTGAGAACTCATCGGAGAGGTATTCATCACCTCAATTAGATTAAAGTGCCTTTATGGGTTTATCTAATTGCTTTTTCGCTTTAGCCTGAAACTCCCTAAACTTGTCAAAAGTTTTGCTTTTCTAATGCATTAGATATACATACCTATATCTTGAGTAATCATCAATAAAAGTAACAAAGTACTCAGACCCTCCACGTGCCTTAATATTCATGGGACCATAAACATCACTACGCATAGGTTCTAAAACCCCTTTGGCCCTATTGCCCTTAGACCCAAATGGTCTTATGGTCATTTTGCCCTCTATATAAGATTCACATTGTGGTATAGATTCCACCTCCAAGTGACTTCAAGTTTCATCTTTTACCAACTTTTGAATCCTATTCAGGCTAATATAACCTAATTGCAAATGCCAAAGATAAGTCTCATTAAAGTGAGAAGTCTTAAGTCTTTTAGAGTTATTGTCATTAACCTTAGTGTTTAGTAGTATGTCCATCTTAAGTTTGATAAAATAGAGATTGTTTTGCATCCATTTACCATAGATAAAAGATTTGTTTTTATGAATCACCATTTTATTATTAAAAGATACTGAATAAAAGTCTTTAAACAAATAAGCTATAGATATTAAACTCCTTTTAAGTCTAGGAACATGAAAACAATCTTTCAAAACTAAAACTCTATAATTACTAAAGTAAAGATAGACATCTCCCATCACTTTAGCCAACACCAAGGATCTAACACCCATCCGTAACGTAAAGTCCTCATGCAATAGACTTCTCGTTTCTTTGAACCTCTACAAAGAAACACAAACATGATTAATTGCTCAAGAATCTACGACCTAAGTATTACTTGATTTCTTAACTAAACAAGTTTCAATAACCAAAAGTTTACACTTACCTCCTCGAGAAAGGAAGCCTTGCAATTCTTCTTGATGTGCCCAGCTCTCCCACAAAAAAAGCACTTTATCTTCTTTAGGTTCTTCTTTTTCTTTTTCTTATCCTTGCCTTTTGTTGGGATATAAGACTTCCTATTCTTAGCCCTCTACTTCTTTCCATTCCTTGGGTTAGGATTGGAACTAGACGCAGTAGCCAAATTAGCCTCACCACCAATAGGAGTTTCCCTAATCAGATTTTTGAACTCCTATAGCTACTTCATCAACTCAGTCTCTTTCACATCATGTCTATTGCTCAAATTATATGAAGCTCTAAACGGGATGAACTTTTTTGATAGAGTCTCAAAGATCGTAGTCATTTGTGACTCAACATTGATATCGGCTCCTTGGTTTTGAGCCTCAGCAAGGTAAACTATGACCAACATCATATGCTCCTTCACAGGAGTCCTTGATCTTTGTTTATAGTTTAACTGTTTTCAAAGAGCCCTTTGCCGTTTAGTTAAAGCTTGGCCTTCAAACATGTCTTCAAGATTATCCAACATTTGCTTCACAGCCTCATAATCTTCAAGTTGAGCTTCCAGCACGTTATTCATGCTAGCTGTAACATAACAGTGGGCTTGATTATTAGCATCTTTCTAGCAATCGTACGCTTGGATTTACTCATTAGTGGAATCCCCAATAGGTTCAAGAGGACACTATGTTATTAGCACAAATTTTAGTTTTTCAAAAGAAAAGACGATATTTAGATTCCTTTTCCAATCATTGCAATTCTCGCCAGTTAGCATGTTCTTATCGAGTATCGATGATAAAGCATTTTTAGACTTTTTAATCTACAATGAAGATTCATCTACTAGATATAAGCAAACATTCCACAAGAGTTTAGTAAGATAATAAAAACAAATAAGCATACAATTGTGTTTATGTGTCATCCAAGACATATTTGATCTAGCATATATTAATAATCATTTTCTTTGACCATTAATTTTATTAACAGAGCTCCTAGGGGAGTTAATAACAAAATTAATCATGAGTGTATAACTATCATTTCAACCATTTTATCCATGATTTATACTCGCCACCTAGGGGTGTACAATAATAAATCTTGCTAACGTAAATTATCCCTTCAGAGATCCAACCCAGTTTATAATGAAATCCTTTCCTAAGGGTCAGAACCACCATATGCTATCTTTGGGCCAACGATGGAGGCCGTAGGTCTTTTCTTCAAAAACATTCTCCCACTCAATATTTTAAAAGTCAAGGTTTTATGTTAACATGCATAAACAATTTTTAATGAGCGGCACTCTTTATTCTACATGACATGTTATCAACATACATGTCGAATCATATAATAATGTAGACAAGCAAAGCAACATGCAAACCATAAGCAAAATAATAAATAAATAGTCGTAATATCATGGTTCCTTCCTAGAGAAAAGAAAAATAAAGATTACAAAAGATCAATTGAAATATATTATCGATACTTCAACTTGTATTTTTAAGTTATATCCTTCATCATGTGAAATCTATTTTCAATTCTTCAATCCCACATAGATTAAAGGTTTATTTTTCTAGTCATCATAAAATTTCATGTTTCTTTGAATTGTCTCAAAAATAGAATAAAAAAGCTGCATTGAAAAACACACCTTTTTTGAAAAATGTTCTACCCCATTGCCAACCTACCAAACTGAAAGTTCGGTCTACCGATCTATGACCATCGGCCTACCGATCTGAAAGGTTTGGGCTACCAACCGAGCTGAACCAACATTTTTCCATAAAATAATTTTTAAGCAATTTTTTAATTTTATTTTTTAATAATTCAAAAACATAAAAAATTATAAGCACAGAAAAATAATGGAACTCCTATCACCTCTATTTTTTAGATCCGTCTTCACTTCAAATAATTATTTAATTATGAAATTTCACAAATTTAAAATTAAAATAATAATTCATAAATGATGATTAAGACGGCCATCTAATTACATGAAAAACCTATATACACATTCTAACCTCCAAAAAACCATAACTGACACAAATTAATTAATTATTTAATAATTAAATAAAAATTTAAGCAACCATAATTAATTAATAAATATTCACCATATAATCTCATGATAACATTTAATTATATAAAAACTCTATAGTGCCAACTCTCTAAAAAATTAAATTCAAGCATAGGAGAGAATAAGATCACATAATTCATATACATAGCATGATCACAAACCCAAAAAATCAACGTAAAAATTTGGCTTTAATACCAATTACTGGAACACAAGTACGTTGTGGAATTTTAAAAATTTTGAATCAGAGTATTTTTCAAAACACAAGTTTGACATGCCAACTACATAAATTAATGACAGATCTTACTAACCTCTTATATACCAAAGTAGGCTTAAATATGTGCGTTCTAGAAAAGCCTTAACTAATTGGTTTTCTTTGCTATTCTCTATCCACGATCGGAGTATGGGTGGTCGCACATCGTATAGCTTTTCCTCTAGTGACTGTCCTTCCAACCACTTAAGAAGACCTAGAGCTAAGGTTCTTGATGTTGAACAACAACCCTTAGAGAGTTTCAAAGTCTCTCTCACTAGGGTACTCACTCTTTGTTTCTCAAATGATCTGAATAACTAAAAAGACTCACCCCTATTTATAGTGGTCAGATCTAAGATTAATCATTATTAGATAAGGCCTCAAAATTTGAGTTTAGATCAATTTTAGAGTAATGCAAAAGTTTGACTCTAACTGTCACGGTCGACTATGCCTAGTGTATCGTGGTCGACCTCGTGGTCGCAATAATAGAGTTCAAATCGAATTCAAACTTTTCTAGCTGATTTGATAGATCCCATCTCAACCAATTGGATAAATCTTATCTTATTTGACCAAGGTATCCTTTATAGAGCCTTAATTTTAATTCAAATAACCCAATGGAAAAGTTATCTAATTAAAATAGTCATATACAAATAAACCCATACAAAGAAAATATTATCCACAAGAATTCAACATGTTTATTCACAAAATTAATTCAACCGATAAACTAATAGGAATTATTATATCCAAATAACTTGAATTTTAAAAAAATCTAATAATTTAACATAAGTCACTAATATGTAAGAAAAACATGTCGTATCGTTATAGGATTTATTTTGAGCTAGCAAAAGGGACTTGATGGACATTACAGTTTTAACTCCTATAATTACAAAATGCAATATCCTAAATATATATTTTATAATATCAACTCTAATGTTATTCCACTAAGCTTAGAGCTACGTTTTCGAACTATATAAAATTACGAAACTTCAATAAGCCAGCCGTCCATGGCATATCAGAATATGTCACATCCTCGTAGGATATTAATAATAGGCTTAAGGATAAATTCTGTTTTACCTTTCTGCTTATTTTTATCTTATGTTCTATTATCACACCATTGGACTACTTACTATCTATAGATAGTATACCATTCAGTTATATCTAAGAATCCAAATAGTTGAGTGTTCCAGTCTTCTAATTATAGGATAATCTATATAATAGAATATTATTAACTCTACGAAAAGAGCTATAAATTCCATATCTATGAATAATGAGTTTACGTTCATGAACAGTCATACCTCTAACGTACCATTATGCATACCAACATTAATTTAATATGTCACCCTTTAGTACATCAAAAGACATAAGTCAAGATAATAGGCTTATTAGTCATTTCAAGATTAAGACACAACATAGATGATTTTCTAAAGTAAATTGATTTACACAAACAAAATTATTAACCAAATAAATTCAACTTTTAGGTCCCGATCTAATACATTGTTACCTATGACAATGCACCAATGTTTCTACTCACGGAGTCCCACTTCAATGACCAAGACAAGCTATCTCTCGCTAGTGATGTAGCCAAACTTTATTTTCTCGATTGCAGATCTTATGATTTAGATCGTCACATTTCAGATTCATGTCCTCTGCATAGTCTGTCCATCATATGCATGATTCGTAAAAGTTTAAACCAATAGTTTTAGACTTTTGTTTACTTATCATATATTCAACAAAAATGAACATAAAGAGGATGACATTTGGGATATGAATAATAAATAAACTATTTATTGATAAAATGTCTCCAAAAACATATTACAACACGTGTGAAAAGTTAATCTGGGCTGGGCCAAATAGTAACTTGGCTTAAGTGAACTAAAAACGGTAAAAAATAACAACACTTATTTACAAAAAAAAATATATATATATTTTTGTGATTTTAAATTTTTAAAAGTTTTTTATTGTTTTTAAATTTTTCAATTTTTTTGTGTTTTAAGAAAAATTATAGAAATAAAAAAATTTCATTTTAATAATGTCATTAAAATGCATTTTAGAGGTCATTGATACAAAGTACTAACTAATTAAACTTAATTATATCCTTCATAACCTCAGCCACTTTAAATGAATTTTTGAAATTATTTTTTTGAATTTTAGGAAAAACAAAGAAAATAAAAATACAACACACCAAAGCAAAGTTACAAGAATACCAAAACATAGAAATACATAAATAAACATAAAAACGTAATACAAACGTTAACCTATAATTATAAGTTCATCTTTAGAGTCATAATCAACAAGGTTGATGACTGATGGAACAGTTACCCTAAACCTTCCTGGAAAATAACATTCCCAAAAAGTTAAGTTGCCAAATGCTTCAAAAATCTTTTCTGAAACTCTTCTTCATCCACAGGTTCATATATAAGTTCATCCATAGATTCACCCACAAATTCATCTTTAGGTTCTTCTTCAAAAACTTCATTTCCAAATTAAGGTTTGAAAATTGAATTTTCAGCTTCAAGAGTTTCATTAATTAAAATATTCATGGTATGATTTTCAACTTTGGTGGGACATTTGAACTAAAGGTATTAGCCAAGTTAGCTAAAGGATCAATAGATGTTTCAGAAGTGATGCCCTTAACAAAGTTCACTTCATACATTCTAGAAGGAGATTGCGCTATGTTAAATACGTTGAATTCTAAAGTCATATTTCCAAAAGACAATTTTAGTAATCTATTTCGACAATTAATTAAAGCATTAGAAGTTAAAATAGACAACCAAAAATGACAGGAATTTGAACATTTGAATTTACAATAGGTTGTGTATCCAAAACCAACAAAATCTACTAGGTAGAAAAATTTATCAATTTGTACTAACAGATCCTCAACAACACCTCTTGGAATTTTTACAAAATATTCGACTAATTGAAGTGTGACAGATGTTAGCTTAAGTTCACCTAAATCTAACTGTTGGTAAATAGAATAAAGCAAAAGATTGACACTAGAACCAAGATCTAGCAAAGCATGTTAAATTTAAGTGTTTCCTATGATATAAGAAATTGTGAGATGACTTGAATCTTTGAACCTAGATAGTGAGTCACATTGAATGATGGAGCTAACACTCTTAGTTATAAATGCAGTCTTAGTCACATTATACTTCCTCTTAATTGCGCATAAATGTTTCAAAAATTTAGCATAGATGGAACTTGTTTGATTGCTTTTAAAAGTGGAATGTTAATTTTGATGTTGGAAAAATAATACGCAGCGGAATTTTAAAAATTTTAAATCAGAGTATTTTCCAAAACACAAGTTTGACATGCTATATGTATAAATTAACCTGATCTTACTGACCTTGTATACGTCGAAAAGCTCCCGAAGTCTGTGTAGAGAAGTAACGTTCCAGAAGAGCCTCAACCAACTGGTCTTCTTTGCTATTCTCTATCCATGATCGGAGTGAGTGTGGGCTCACACGTACAGCTCTTCCTCAAGGTGACTCTCCTTCCAATCAATTGAGAGAACCCAAAGCTAGTGTTCGTGATTTGTGAACAAGAGCTCTCAGGAAGTTTCAGATTCTCACCACTAGAGTATCACTCTTAATCTCTCTATTGATCTCTTTCTTTCTTTCTTGAATAACTCATTAGACTCACTCCCTATTTATAGAGGTTGGGTCTAGGGTCATTCCTTATCAGATAAGGTCTCCAAAATTCGAAACAGAACCAAATTC
>CAMOHE010025632.1:0-28747 GCA_946598075.1 Artocarpus hirsutus | reverse complement strand
TGGTCGGAGATAGACCTGTATAGAGCAGACTTGCAGACAATTCTATATTCTTATAACAAAACCCAAGTACTTGTAGTATATGACCTTACTCCTTGGTCCTGAATCATATATATATGCTTGTACATCAAATTGTAACCGTTGATTATTCAAGGTTGTCATATTTCCTTGTGTTACTAGTGTATGCTTTAGCTTTTGTCACGTATTTTTTTTGTTGGAATTTGCTTTTTATTTGCCTTTTAGGAAGAAGACCCATGCTAGACACTAATTTTTTTCACCAAAGTATCGTGCGTTAATTGATATAACATTTTTCTTGTCACTTAAATCATGACGATGTATAACAATATGGCCTTGTCTTAAAAAAAGTGGATATCCCACAAGTCAACATATTAGTTGGGTCAAGACATTGAGAATATTTTCAAGCTATTGGCTCTTGATGGAACTGATATGCCATGCTTTGTCATTCCTCGCCTGTTGCAAGTAGTTATGGCTCAATACAAACATCTATCAACGCCCTATGGCCAGGCTAAAAGAGGTTGATATAGTTAGTCGGCCTTCCTAATAATTATTATTATTATTATTATTGTGTGTGTGAAATCTTAAAGAGTACTTCAATTTGGACATTAGGGTCCCTGGTTTACTCTAGAAGCAAAACAAAGCCTAAGTTTGCTTGGTGACTCCAACAATTTGCATTTCATATTGATATTTGGGTTGAACTTTGAAGCATAGTGGTGGAAATAACTTTGTTATTGCTGTTCCCTTGGACTCAATGAGACAGTATCACGTCTTCTAATCTATTGGTGTAATATATTGGTGTCGTATGTCTAGAACTTCTAGTAAAACCAAAAAGAGACAATCAGAAGAGTCTAGCGCCTATATATGACCTAAATTGTTGAGGTCAAAATTATTTCAACATTAGGTATTATGATATATAATTATACAGCAAACAAAACAATAAATATATGTTATAAGGACTATAATGTAGTCTTAAATTCTAATTAAATTTATTATAAACAATAAAATATACAAATCAATCTTTTTTTATTGAATATTACAAAAATAAACAATCTATTTTTTATTCTTTGATTCCAACTCTTTTTGTATTAGTTAACGTGAATATATATATATATAGAGTAAATTAGATCTCATCCCAAATATTAAAAATATATTTATATGTCACTACAAATTTTAAAGAGTCCAAGACAAGAAAATTTTAGTCCAAGACAATAAAATTTTAGTGCCTAATATATTCAATGACCTCAAATTTATAAGCTTTTAAACCTAATAAGAAAGGAAAATAAAAATATATATAAATATATATGTAATTCGATCTACACTTCTCCTTCGTAATTAATACTATTATCTACATGCAATTATTAGAAATAAATCATAGTAAATGCAAACTGCTTCTTTCTATATTATTTCTTGATCCAAATGATTCATTTCCAACTTATAGCAATAAAAAAAAAAAATTAACAATAAAAAATTTATTCAAATATTGCTGAATATTATCCAAAGTACTTATGACCAATTTCAAACTTACATCTTCGATATTCATTGTAACAAGTAATTCTTGGCATAAAAAAATATTAATGATTTTGCACAAAAAAATAGTTAAGACAAAAAAACATATATCTATAAGTTTAACAACTTCCAATATCAACATTAATTCTATATGTTGTTACTTCTACAATCGAAAGAGCATTTTTTTGCTATGAATTTGAAGAATTGTTTACGTAATAAAATGTAATATCAATTGGTTAATAATATTTTACTTGTGTGCATTAAGGAGCACAACTTCGATAGCCTTGATAATAAAGTTATTGTATAATATTTCATGTCATAAAATCCCAGTAGAAATGCATTACACTAAGTTTAGGGTGGCTATGATTAGTCTACCTGTTGAATAATTTTTGGCTTCTTCACTGCTTTTG
This sequence comes from Artocarpus hirsutus, assembly GCA_946598075.1. Lineage (NCBI taxonomy): Eukaryota > Viridiplantae > Streptophyta > Magnoliopsida > Rosales > Moraceae > Artocarpus > Artocarpus hirsutus. The sequence continues at coordinate 26,816 of CAMOHE010025632.1, read as the reverse complement.
ATCCACCAATTTGAATCCTTTCATTAGGCAAAAGTACAAAAGATCTGATCAATTAAAGCCAAATTGATAATTTTATTTCAAAAATAATAATAAACAAATAGTGAAAAGCATAATATAATAATCAGACAAATAAATATTGATCCATTCTCTTAACTCTTCCTCCTTTTTACCAAATAATATAAAAGATTCTTTAATCTTTTTCATCCTTAGTATTTCCTTTTTTTTCAACTCTCTATCCATGTTGACGGAGCTTAAAACTTTTTTATGGCAGTCTCGTAATAAGAATTTTTTAAAAAAATTACTGGAGATATTCAAGGAATGAAGGCAAGGATTAGTGGCAACTAGTGGCAAGCATGGGTACCAATAGAATTTGTTTTATTGTTTTCTTGAAGAAAACTATTTAGGTGTGAATTAAAACTGTTGAATTATTTTTGTGTATTCAATTTTATCCTAGTTATTTGATGTTCTATATGCTATGAACATGGAGATGAAACTATGGTTTGTGCAATACCAAATTTGCAAACTAGAAGCTCTAGCATTAGCCTCTTTTAATATAAGATTCAAAACTTGAAACTCTAATTTCCCCAAATTAAAACCTGAACCACGTTAATTTAACTAATTCGTCACACTAGCCTCAGCTTGCCAAAAAAAAAAAAAAAAACTAAATTAAATACACACTAGAATCAAACTAACAAGAATCTTCATTTGTAATATAACCTTGTCTTGAAAAACAATGGTCATTTCCTTAAACAAAATGGTTATTCCACGAGGTGTCCTTCAATTAGGACATTGGGGGTCCCTCGTCTTACCTAGGTCGGGGAAAAAAGGCCTTCTTGTTGTTCTTTCTCTTAGGGCCACTTTGCTATTGTTGGGTTGTTGAAGTACTTGTTGTAAATTACGTAAAAATGACATATGTCCACTTAAATGTTGTTATTAATCAATACCTTTCAAAACAAGGTCAACCAAACATCCTAATATGTTGTAAATTATTTAACAATCCAAGAACATCTAACAATAATGCCAAACACGCCCTTAACTTCAACTATTTGTATTTCACATTCCACAAGTAAACACATTAGTTTTGTATAAGGTGACAAGATTCCTTTCAATTTGCACTTGGGGTCATTTTCAAAATTAAAAAAAAAAAAAAAAAAAACTCTAGGAAGAAAAAGAAAACCTAATCGAAGTTCTTTCTCTTAGCAACTGCAACAAGTTGAGGACTCAATGAACTCAATGAAACAATGTTCTGTCTTCCAAGAACTATGCATGTGATCTATTATTGTTGTCGTATGCTCTCTGACAATTATAGTTTGGAGCGATCTGTCCAAAGGAATACATAATTATGTGATCTTCCCGACGAAAGGGTCAACTTGTTGGAGGACTATTTGCCCTCTACTTGAGCATTTTGTCTTTAGGTCTAAAGCTACAGCTGCCTCAAACCACACATGTATTCTTGCTTGGCCATATGAAAGGATGGATATCTCCCCAAACATAAAACATGTGGGGGCCTTTTGCAGTTCTTTTCAAGAATTTGGACACAACGAGCTTCTCCACCGGTTGTTTTATCAGGACTTGTCTATGCCATTGTGCAATGTACAATTTTGGTTTTCTTTTCCTCTCGTCCCTCTGTCCCAATATTGTTGAAGGAAAGGAAGCCTTGTTGTATTTTTTTCGAGAAAGTATTCAGTATATTGGGCTTATCACGTCATCATGTTTACATGAGCATATTAATAGAGTGTTTGGCAAAATTAGTTAAAATTATGATTGTGGTTATCAAATAGTGTAAAGCTCTCACATGCTACACTAAAAATCAAAAGTTGCTATAATGTAAAGCTCTTATATGCTATAGCATTTTGAACCACAATCATAGTTCTGACTATATTTTTTAGACACCCTATAATTATCTAATAAGAAGCTAACAGTTGGATAATTGATCTACAATAACTCCGTAAAGTTACCCACATTTGGCCGGTTCAGTTGGCCGGGCTGTTCTACTTAAACAGACAACTCGAGTTCAAGTCACAAAGTGTTAAGGTGCCCTTTATGGGTTCGTGTCACTTGTGGTAGATCCAGATACCGGACATCTAGCACAAAAAAAAAAAAAACTCTGTAAAGTTATATTTCTCTTTTGCAGTATGTCTTACATTACTTATTTGATAAAAATCACCATACTCCAAAAAAAAAAGTCACTATAAGTACTCTACCTGTATATTTTATTTTTTTATCTATTTAAATAATATTAATCTTAGTATTTGAAATTTATTTACTATATTGGAGGCTGAAGGCACGGCCTGTTTATTTGCAAGAAGCTAATAGGGAATATGATTCAGCTCAATACATAGCGTCATACCGTCGTTGACTAATTAGAAGCATGTGATATAACATTTTTGGAATCATAGGTGGAATATGAAGCCTTTTCTTCTTCTTTTCTTCCCCTCTCAAGGAAATTCAATAATAAATCATTTACAATTAAATTTCAAGGTTATTTGACACTGCCGAACTTGCCGCACATTACAATTTGCTTTTAGAACTTTTAATTTTGACAAATTATGACAATAGCGCCTGTACTTTTAAATTTATAACAAATAACTCCATTGATATTAATATTAATTTTTTTAATGAAATTGACATATGATTTTCTCATAAGAAGTTAATTAACTATATAAAGAGATTTTTTGTATAAATGTAATCCAAATTTATATTCCAAACAAAGTTAATTCAAAATTTTTTATTTTAATGAATACTTAATTAAAGATATTAATCATAATTAATTTAGGTTAAAATATATAAAAATAACTATTCATGCTCTTAATCAACCATTTATATACAAATTACACGCTATTTTATTCAAAAAACTAAAATTGCTGCAATAAAGGTGATTTATTATAGATTTGGATTCAAGATATAAGCTGTTAAAATTAAAAGTTGGTAAATTATAAACGTGCAACAAATTGAGGGTCAACAATGTCAAACGACACACTTCTCAATCAAGCCAAAAGAGGGCATAGACTAACTGTAATTTAAGATAAAAACACATCAATATTATTCAAAATGATTCCCTTTTTCTTTTTATCGTGATACTACACTACTGAGGAAGAAGATCTGCATTGGTTTATCCATTTATGAGATAATAGTACGAAATCAGAGTAATATTTTGAATTTCTAAGTGTAAGACTTTAATGTTGCCCAAGTTTATTAATATAAGAGTTTTGGTGGAGTATTTACGAAATTTGACAGAATAATTGATGTAAAACATACCAAGACAAAAATACAATTACAGGAATTAATTTAATAAATTGCTTATATGTTAACGTTGTAGGTGTTTGAAAGAGTGATGGGAACCAGTGATTAGAACTATTTTTATTATAGCATGTGAGAGCTTTATACTGTTGTAATTTTTTTTATTGTTACTGTAGTATGTGAGAATTTTATATTGTTTATAACTGAATTTATGATAGAAACTGAGTGATTAAAATTACTGTATCAAACAGGTGGTTAATTAGTAGAAGTTGTATTACGTAAGCATAACGACGCTTTCATTTCTTTGACTTTTCTGCAAGTTTTTCCTGGACCAAGCCCAATGACATCGTTTCTTCTTCTGCGCTTAGTTGCTTTTTTTTTTTTTTTTCGTCGTTTGATCAATTTGTTATCTTTTTTATTTTCCTGCGCTTTTTTCTTAGTCGTTTGTTCGCTCTATCTATGTCGTTTTCTTCCATCTTTTTCTTTACAACATTGCGGGTCATTCGGTTGTCATCTTCCCTTTCTTGCCGGTTATTCAGTAACTTCCTTCTGTCATTTTAACATTGTTGTTCGTTTTGTTATTTTAAAATTACACATATATCATTGCAATTAAAGAAAACTTATTTTAGAGATACATTTTATAGAGTAGAATACTCATACCATCGAATACACAATTGCAATTACTTGGTAGTAGGTTATTAGAAATAGAGAGAGGGTGTGTGTGCATCTATGATCATGCATGGAATAAATAACACAATAAACACATTTTACAATGCATATAGGGTTATAAGGATAAAAGAAAAAAAAAATAGAGAGGGGAGATTTAATGTTAAGTAAATGAAAAATGAATAAGGAAAGAAAAAGAAAAATAGAAGATGAAAGAAAGAAATGTAAATGAAAGAAACGAAAGAGAGAATAAGAGAGTGACGCTTATCACCCACTAGATAGAGTATCAAAACATACGCCCTTACTTTTATATAGGTAATAGATAATAACAATAATAGATACATATGCGTGTATGCAAGATCTTAAGAGTCCTTCAATGGACATTGGGTCTTTGGTTTTACTTTAGGAAGCAAAAAAAGACTAATTTTTCTTATTCAATTTCATATTGAGACATTTAAATTATAGTGGTGGAAATAACATTGTTACTCTGTTATCCTCTCGAGGAGTCTTTTGGCACAAAACAACAACCATGATAAATTGGTGTTGTGCGTGTTTGACTTTTGGCAAAATAATAAGGGAGTTTAGTCTACATCGGTTTGGGAGTGAAAGAAGTGGGTTTTGTAAATAACTCAAAGTTGTTTTGTTTCAAATTGTTCTATGCATAAGCATTTCAACCATTGATTTCACACAATAAATCTCTTTTCAAGAGTTAAGGAGTGAAATGAAGTATTTTGGTAGGAGTAAAATGAAGTATTTTGGTGAACTGGATGTGAAAAAGGTAAACACATTATAACCGTGAATACTTTAGTTGACCAACATACAAAAACCCAGAAAACAAAATTATAACATAAGAGGGTGTGCTTTGATTTTTTGGTTTTTCTCACCAAAATGATGAGTTGTCACTCAAATCTTATAAATAAAATTCATTTCCTCTGATTCAATTTGTTTGTCTTTTGTCTTCATATATATTTTGCATTTTATTTGTATACATTATAAAAAATTTAACACCTCAAATTACAAATATATATATGTATCAGGAAATTCTACAATAACACCTTTCTAAAAGTCTCATCAATAAAACCTTTTTATATCTATCATACGTAAATCTAATAGTCAAAAATTGAAAAGCCTACAATAAATTAAATGATCCCAAATGCATTAGATTATCCAAAAAACGAAAATTCAAAAATAAATACAAACTCAGAAAAAAAAAAGAAAAAAAAAAAGTGGATATCTTCTGTCGTCGCTGGGAGGGTCTCCTTAGCGACCTCAGATCCATTTGTCGCAAACCGTACCACACATAGCTCAAGATCCTATTGCGACCTTCGCACCTAGTGAGCCTTGATCGAGACAGAAGGCAAGATTGCACCTAATGAGCTCAAATCAGATCGGAGGTCATGAATCGTCATGATTCTTGACAGCCCCATCGTGATGCAGGTCATGAGCTGTTGGGAATTGTACGGAGGTCAAGAGTTCCTATTATGATTCCTCAGAAAAAAATGGGTAATTTCAGGGAAAAGAAGCAGTCGTGATTTCGGTGTATGCAAAGAAGTCACGACCCTCTCAAATCGATCAATGGTGAAATCAATCGCATTCCCTCGAGATTCCAGCTGAAGTTCAATCGCGAGAGGGTCCTCCCCTCTGGGTCGCTTAGGTTGATGTCCCCCAACGCTGATCCGAAACCGTCAAGCACCCCACCTTCTCCACCTCCCCTTCCTCACTACCGAAGTCGAGAGCTTTATAGATAGAGCCTCCAACAAAGTCGCGAAGTTGTGGTGGTCGGCGTCGTCAGTCTCCCAAACCCAGTGGTCATGTCCTTTGTTGGTTTCCGTCGCACGTGGAGGTAGGTTGCCAAAGTTCTTTTTTTAATTGTTTTTTATTTTTATTTTTATTTTTGTTTTTGATTATATCTGGGAAACCCTATTCTTATTTGGTAGAGTTGAATTTTGTAAACCTTCGTATTAAATCCAATAGATACAAAAATATAAGACTCTTTAGTACGATTTCATTGTAATCTTGTCCATACTAATAAAAAAAAAGGAGAAATGGAAGGCAATAGCTACAATAAGGCACCTTTAAAGATCTTATTAATAAGATTCCTTTTTTTTTAATGAGGTTTTTTTTAGCTTTTAGATAGATCTATGGTTTAGAAATATATAATCTCAATTTCTAAAAACAAAAGTAATTAAAAAACCTAAAAAATTAAACAAAAACAAAAACATTTGAGTCTCCATCAACGGCAATAGAGGAGGCAGAGAGGGAGTGTGTGTGTGTGCGCGCGCGCACGCGCGTGCGCGGTGATCTAATGGCAGTTGAAACGTGATGAAATTGCGATGGGTGCAAAGGCGTCACTCCCTCTTTCGCGATGGAGTTGCGATTTCAAAAATGGCATTCGTTAGTAATGTTGACGGTCGGGGAAGGAGGTCCGGTAGAGTCACGAGCACGTGGAGGAGGTTGTGGGTTGCAACTCAACCACGTTCCGCCTCTTGGAATCAATTGGGCTCGCAGCAATGTTTCATCCCTCTCCATCAGCAACAGGTCCAAACGGTTCGCAAACGTCCATTGTCTCGATGGGGCTGTTGTGGAAGTAGACAGGGATCTGGAGGTCTCCGTGGACGATGAGGGGTTTCCCACATGACCATCCTCAGGATCTAACATCGCCAACTGCGATTGGCACCCACCTAATGGTTGCCGGCGACCATGGCTTTTTTTTTTTCTTTTCGGTTTTTAGTTTTTAGCTTTTTTTTTTCTTGTTTTTTTTTAATTTGGTGTGTTTGAACTCATTGAACTAATAATGAGCTTGTTCATTTTTCACTGTTAGATCTAAATCTAGTGGACAAAAAAAGGTTTTATTGGTAAAAAATTTTAAAGGGTCTCATCATAACATTTTTAAAAATAATATTAAAAATCAAATATTTTGAAAGTGATCTAATGTCCTCTTTGCAATTGATTGATGATCTTTGCCGTGGTTTAGTCAACGTCGAACCAGTTTAATTCTTATAGATACACAGAAGTGAAAATAAGAATTATCCCCAAAAAAAAAAAAAGAAAAAATAATAAAAAAAAGAAAAGAAAAAAATTACCCTAATCTAAGGAACCAAAGCAAGGATTAGTGGCAAATAGAGGCAAGCATGGATGGTTTACTTATTTCTATTTATTATATGTGTGGAAATCAAATTAAGGTTTATTCATTACCCAGTTTACAAACTATAAGCATCAGTGTTACTGGATTGTAATATATGAGATTCAAAACTCTTTAAGAGTATGTTTGTTTCATGTGTTTTTTAAACTTAATGGATTCAAATTTAGATTCGAGTATCAAGAATTGTGTTTGTTTTCTCCAAAATCTGAATCATTTGAGTATCAAGAATCTAAGTTTTTAAAGTTCTCATCCCCTTTAAACTTTTGATACTCGGATATTTTTGCTACAGTAAAAACTAAAATTCTCTATCCTATATTTGAGGAAACAAAATCATAGATTCTTCATTTGATATCTAATTGAGATGTTTTTTTTTTTCACTGTGTTCCTAATGAAAAAGAGTAATAAATCAGGATGCATATTGCATATTTTTTAATATCATTAACATTAAGATTTTATTAAATTTATTAATAAATCAAAAACTATCTTCGTTACCTCTCCAAACACAAATTTCAATTTTATTCCATACTCAGATTAAAACTTAAATACATATCCAAACATCAATTCAAATAACAATTCAAATTACTAACTCAAATCATAATTCAAATCACACTAACTCAAATTAAACCACTAATTCAAATCCATTTACCAAACGACCCTAAATTACCAACATGAACCAGTTAAGTAAACTGATTCATATCATACTAGCTTGTAAAAACAAACAAAAGAAATTAAGAATTAAAGTCACACTAAAACCAAACTAACGAAAATCTTCATTCACAAAAAACCACAAAAAAAAAAAAAACCCTAAAATTATCATCCATTTACAAAGATGGATAACCCGGTGACGGTACAAAACCGTTTCCGGTATATCATAACTCGTTCCCGCGCTTTCGCTGCTCTCCGCTCTCAAACAGCGTCGTTTCTTTAGGCTTTAAGCTCTAAATGCAAAGTTTTGTCCCCGCTCAAGCTCTAAAACGCCAGCGTGTCTAGACTCCGCGACGGCGTCGTCTACTCAGTGTTTTAAGCTCCTCAAACGGCGTCGTTTGTCCATGACAAACCGGCCTCTCCTAGCCTGGCCTTGAGCTCTTCCCACTGCTTCTCCCTCATCTCTCCGCCTCCCTCCGCCACCTTAAGCTCCCCCACAACCAGCCCCGGCGCCACATCCATCGCCGCCGCCATCACCACCACTCTCCCCTTCCCCATCCCCACACTCCACCCCTTCCCCCTCTCCGTCCTGTACCCCAACCCTTCCCCGACCTCTTTCGCCTTCTCCATCGCCTCCTCCGCCGCCATCCCCGTCGCAAACCGCCTCTCCTTCCTCCCTGCCGCCTCAAACAGTCCCGAAAGATCAAGCCCCGACGACAGCGATATTATGTCGAACGCGTTCGCCGCCAAAGCAATGTTATTCTTATCATTGTCGCACTTACAAACCCCAAATATCGGACTCTCCGGCTCCGGCGGTAGCGATTTCTTGAACCACGGCAGCTCCGCCAAACTCTCGATGCTCAATCTCGTGCTAGGATTCGGATCAAGAAGATTGTAGATGAGTTTCTTCGCCGTCTTCGAGATCGAATCCGGGAGATCGATCTCGCGCCGGTGGATCTGCTTGCACATGCCGGCGAGGTTCGTGTCCGGGAAAGGGAGCCGACCGGAGAGCATCACGTGAAGGATCACGCCGCATGACCAGGCGTCGGCCTTAGCGCCGTCGTACCCGCCGCCGCGTCGGAAGATGATTTCCGGCGCTGTGAAAGCTGGCGTGCCGCAGGCCGTGTGGAGCATCCCGTTCTTGATCCGCTCCGGCAAGGCCGAGAGGCCGAAGTCGGAGACCTTGAGCTTGCCTTCGTGGTCGAGGAGCAGGTTCTGAGGCTTGACGTCGCGGTGAGCGACGCCGTTTCGGTGGCAGAACCGGAGGGCGGAGACGAGCTGCTGGAAGTACCGGCGGGCTTCGGATTCCTTCTTCGTCTTCTTTCCTCTAATCTTCTTCAGGAGCTCGCCTCCGGCGGCGAGCTCCATCACGAGGAAGATCTTGGTCTTGGTGGCCATGACCTCGTGGATTCTGAGGATGTTAGAGTGTTGCTTGAGACGGCGCATCGCCTCGATCTCGCCAATGATAAGCGGCTCCATGGCGGCGTCGAAGGTCTTCGACTTCTTGTCAATGATTTTGACGGCGACGGTGGAGCCGTCAGAAAGGGACTGGGCCTCGTAGACCTTGGCGAAGCTGCCGGCGCCCAAGAACCGGCCTAGTCGGTACTTGCCGAGGATGGTGGCGGCGTTAGGCGACGGCGGAGGAGGTGGTGGGACCCACCCTTCTCGCTCCATTTGGTTGTGAAGCAATACGGGAGAAGACCTGAACGGGGACAAGTGGAATTTGTGCTTGTGAAGTTTGGTTATATAGTGAGGAGTTCTATTTTTTTGGTTGGTTTATTTGTTTTGTTAGGTTTGCTGTTTGGTTGGTTGGTTGTTGGTTTAGTACTAGTTTTTAGTCCGTCAAGGTGTTCATTTACTTCCTTTTTGATCCTCTTATTTCTTTTTTAAAAAAGATGAGGAGAGGACATCATAACTTGACTGGCCTGAAAAATAACTAGCATATTCCAATTAACGAGACACCTACTGGTAACTGGTAATTTTGTTGATAACTAGCATATCCCAATTAATAAGATGTTTAGATGATAATTTTTAACCAATGTTTAAACTCAAACAATTTAAAACAGTATGTTGTAACTTTAATACAAAGTTCTGACATATTAAAACAAAAGTCATAATAATTGAGTCTTAAAAAAAAAAAAGAGAGAAAAAAAAACTAGTAATTTTGTCCTATTTCTAGTATTTCACTCAAACCCGGTTCCCTTAATGCTCTCAGGCCTAATTGCCAAGTGGGTGGGGCTGCTTGTGTGTGGGGCTCATAGCCAAATAGAATCACTCATTTCTCCATAGTTTCCTCTGTGGCAGAGCATAAGTTTACATCGAGTGCCTTTGGCATTATTTCGAAAGGTAGTTTTTGTAATTGTCTATAGTAATTTAGGTGTTTAATATGGTGTTTTTTAAAAGTTGTTTCTAAAAACTCTTGCCCAACAATAAAAGTTAAAAAACAGCTTCTTAGAGGTTATTTTTTTTTGTAACAGCTTCTACTTTTATAATTTAAAATTACTATACCAATCTTAGTAATAATACATAATTCTCAATCTATTTATTTTTTCTTTAACAAATTGAAATAAATCAAATAACATACTTTGCTGAAAACAAAAATGTTTTTTTTTTAAGAAAAACATAACGTATTAGAATATGCTTAGAAATATATTTAAATACTTTCAAAACAAAATGTAATAAAAGTAATTTATTTTTCCAAAAATATATTACATAATAAAAATAAAATTATATTTTAGCATTTTTATGTACAAAATATTACATATGTTAATTTGAAAATTAAAATTAATTAAAAAGTGAAGCTAATAAAATATGTCTATTTTTGTCATTATATATCTGCATAGCAATTTTATGTATAGTTTATCAAATTCTTGCAATTTTATTTCTAGACCTCACAATAGCTTTGAAAAAATATACTAAACATTTTCCTACTTCTAGTCCATAGCACAACACAACAAAAGCACAACACAACAGAATCTACAGTATTTAAGAGGAATACCAGCTGGCCCATTATTTGCTTTGTAATAGAAGATTTATGTAGTTTTATGTGATCTGTCATGGAATTATTTTTTTTTCTTGGGACGATTAGTTTTTTTTTTTTGAAGGGGAAGACGAATAGTAATATTAATTGTTTGTATATTGCCCTTTCCTGAAAATGTTGTTTATTATCAAGTTACTGCAATGTTTATTGTTTAATGTAATCTAAATAAAAAATAATTTACGTACGTGTATTCCGATGTCCTACAACACCGAGTGCATGCGTATGTACATTCATGTATATTTTGAGAGTTAGAAGTTTGCACATGAAACTAATCTCATGACTCATATTTCGACAATATTTTAATAAATTAGTAATATCAAGCAAGTTTCCTTTCAATTTTTTTCAATTCCTTCTCAGTCTTAAAGTCTAGTTAATTTGAACTTGAATATGGCCTTCGTGCTTGTTATTTTATATAAAAGCCTCCCACGTTTTAAAACCATTAATTTAATTGGTTTTGTGTATGCAATAAAATCCATAAGAACTATATGAGAAGCTTTACATAGTGTTTCGAAATACAAATAGAGTTGGATCTTAAATTTAAAACTTAAATATTGTAGCATGTGAGAGCTTTACACTATAGTAAATTTTTATTTTTCACTGTAGCATATGATCAAGCTTTATAATATAGCATGTGAGAACTTTACACTAATAAACTTTTATTTTTTTACTGTAACATATAATCAAGCTTTACACTGTATTAAGTTAGAACTTAAAGTTTCAATTAACTTATCAAACTAAGCGTTAGTCCTTTCAAATAAGTGTACACAAATTTTTAACATACCAAAATATGCACAAACAGCTGGAAAACACTGATTATAAATAACAATAATAATGATTGGAATTAAGAAGGATTTAGAATATTGTTGGTGGTGAATTAGAAATAATAATTGAAATTAATTAAGAAGGAAAAATGGTCAAATACACCACGTAGAGGATCTAAAAGGAATTATGCTCCAGTCTACCAACAAAACAAATCAAAAAAGCAAAACAAGACTGCAAAAACAAGACAGGTAATCAAAATTGTAAAAAAGCACTAGCATCAGCATGTATAGTTGCACTAAACCATCAATCAAAGACAATAATGTCAAGCTTATTAATCAATTACCAATGCAATCATCTCGCCCTTTGTAAATAAACAAAAATATCTCTTTGTTGACAGCGAACCCACAACAAATCACCTTTTATAACCCACTTATTCCTTCCAATTAAAAGAGATTTGCATATATATGTTTATATATATATATATATATATTTTATAATATGACTAAAATAAAGAAGATGGAAAAGAACACCATGTATAAACGAAAATGATCAAAAAGAAAAAGGAAAAAAGTGGAGTAGATCAAGAAGAAGAAAATAGTCAAGTATCAAGTGGCTATCACTTATCAAAAACATATATATAATAATTAAGGGGCCCTTTTATTTCAACTTGGCCCCTGAGTGGGGACAATAATTAATTGATTAAATGTAATAAATAACATGTTTAGGATAAAAGTTTCAACTCTAAAATATAAACTACACATTGTAGTATATAAGATTCTTATATTATAATATACATTTACTTTATAATATATAATACATAAAAGTTTTATATTATATATGATTGAAATATTTTAAAGTTTAAATTGCTCTCTAAAACACGCCTAATAGTTGGTTTTAAGTAGGCACTTAAAGGAATATGAGCTTGACCATTCTCATTGTTTTCTTCAAACTTTCATTATTTCGTGGGTTAAGTGAAAGCTTAGCACAAGTCGCACTTTAACTTTTTACGTGGTCAAATATGATTTCAGAAAAATGCTTGCTAGTTGCAAGTCATTTTAAGCACGTGAAGAGGAAAATTCAAAAAAAAAAAAAGACGAAAAGGGCTTTTGTGTAATTTAGCAGGATTTTGAAGTCAAGGAACGGCTCAGAACTCAGAACTGTTTAGGCCACAAATTTGTGAATGTTTGTGTTGTTTCTCTCTCTTCTTTTCTAGTCTGCCTTGTTTTCCTTTTGTATGGCCCACCGTGGACGTCGGCTGTAGAGAGAGACAGAGGGTAATATGTCGTGTGTATGAGCTAAAAAGCATGGCGCGCTCGCATAAGGTATGCGCGTATCGTGTAATAATCCCATTTTTCATACGAAATTACGTAATAAAGTATTCGGGGAAGCATGAGATTAGTGGAAATTATTTTTACTTTTTATTTTTTTCTTTTATAGGTGAAGCATATTATGTTTGAGCGTCTTAAAAATAATAGTAAAATATTTTGGTATATTCATGTTAATAAAACATAGAGTAACAATACATTTTAAATTTTAAAATCATTGATAATTAAGATCTAAGCGTGTAAAAAAATGGACGACTTTATTCACGAAATTCATATCGAGTTTTCTTTAAGATATAACTCATCATTTTAACAAAAACTAAATCTCAACACGTAAAAAAACGTATTTAACAAAAATTAAAAAAAGTCATTCAACATGATCGCTTGCCAATGATTTAAAGTTCAGAGTGTTTTGTTACAAGATTAAAAGCTCAGGTGTACTATATAAAAGTAAATAGTTTAAGACGTAACAATATAATTTACTCTAAAACATGCCTCGAATGAAGTTTAGTGAGTCACCGTAACACAAACATTAAAAAAAAAAAAAAAAAAAAAGGAAAGCATTGGACAAAGTAATACCATTGTCCCTAAAAAGAGGGAACGAACTGATACTATTATTTGTTTCTTATTTTTGCTCCTAGTGTGTGTATATAACAAGCCCTTTGTTGGGTTTTAAATCTTTTAAAAAATCCTCTTGACCATCTTCACTGATTTATATTTAGCAACTAACTTGAAGCATTAAACTTAAAATTAGTAGGACTATTCCCATGCTTTTGAAAAAGATATAAAGAATACATGAGCATTTATCACCAATCTTTATTTCATTTTTTTTCTTTCTTTTGGAAGGTGAAGAGAAAATATTCCTACCACGAAATTGCAGCTATATTAACGTCGTGGCTATCCATTTTTACCTTCACTTGATAATTTTCTTTGAGTTTATTTTTTAAATATTGCATTTGCCAAATAATTTCATAAAAAAAATTCTTTTCACACTTTAGATGTTATTGTTTATCTAATTTTAATTACTACATCATGTGGCAGTGCATTTACGAATTTCTGATTGGTAACAAGACATGCATGATTAATCCAAACGTCATTATTGATTAAATTCTAATATGTCAATTGTCACGCAAGGATTTCAATTTCTATGTCAACTATTTTATACACTTACGTCACAAAATTGAATTGTCATATATCTTTTTTGAAGAATGTATCGTTTTAATATTAATTGATATTAAATAAAATTCATCTTATTGATAAAAAAAAATTTCACAAATCTTAAAACTCTCTCGACTTTTAATTCACCTCGGCTAAATTCTTAATTAGACTATACTAATTAATAATCAAGTTGCATCTATGATGAGCACTTGGACACAAACAAAAAACCACTTCTTTACGGTTCATGTAGAAATAGATTGATTATTGACATGGAGGATGTTAGACTTAAACACACGCATAAAACGGAAGGGCAAAGTTGAATTAGATCTTCACTTAATTAATTAGAAGTAAAAATGTCATATCATTGTTTAATTTGATTTTTGCCAATCATGAACACAAGTGTTCAAGTCCCATGGAAAGCCGATGGTTTTTGGGGCTTTTTGCATTATAATAAAAACTAATCATATATAAATTTTCACTTTTTGTACGGTAAGGGTTTCTATTTCATTTCTTTTTTCCTATCACTTTGAAAAGTTTATATATAAAAATATAATTTATCTCCCTTGCTCTCTATCATGGACTATCTTTTGTTTCATTTCCTATATTTTACTTTTATCGTTGATATTTGTAGGGTTTCGAGCAAGTGACAAAACGACCAGTCATCATGCAAAGCAAGTGCAGATTATTTATTGGAGGCTACCTCAGCTTTTACAATTTTATTATTAAAAACCTAAAGCCGTTTAATTTATATTTATTTATGTTTTTCAAGGAGTATATATAGGCCAAGCAGATTCCATTTAAGTAAAAAAAAAAAAAAATGCAATGATGTGTATCCACCTAGTTATAATAATCCAAATATATTAGACAAAAACATATATAGCGATCACTTTTTATTATAAGTTTAAGCTCGTCTTTTTTTTTTTTTATTAATGCAATTTGACACTCGTATTTTTTTGTTTTTATCCCTAACCATGTTCTTTTAATAGTATCATAACACACCAACAAAATGTAATGTCAATAAAATATCATGTTACTTGAAACAGTCCAATTAATATGACATAATATTATTAGAAAACATGAAAAGGACTGAAAAAGAGAAGACATGAGCCAAATTAATGTCTTATCAGTTATCATATAGTTTGTTAGAGCATGGACTCAAATTCTGTTTGGTCCGGCTTGAAAAGTTCACGGTATGACATTTTATGGTGCAATTATAATTATGAAAATTTTTGGGAGTTTGTGGTGGTAATGGATGAATTGGGCCTATCCAACTACATATTTATATAAACATGTTATGTTAGGGTTTCGTTACTATATATATGTGTTTCGAAATACTCTCCTTTTGTACCAAATTTTGGTTATAATGGATTTGCTTCTGTCTTTGTTCATGGGTTTTTCCTTCTAAGATTTTTCACATAAATCTATGTTTTTTGTTTTTTATTGCCTATTTTTCATTTATTTTCTAACATAGTTAATTTGTTTAACAAAGTTATAATTGGCGCCTACTCTGTAATTATTATAGATATGTATTTTTTTTGAAGGGATTATAGATACTTTTAATTTTCACATTTAAGACGCAGAAATTTACTAATTAATTATAGGTGCAGATGTGCCATTTAGGCCACTAACTTGCCGGGTTAGGATCTCAATGTCTGATATCAATGTATTTGCTTTCTTTTCTGTGAATAAAATATTGACGGAAGCAAATACTCTCATTCTTGATTACTCCATTTTGGGCCGTTGTTTTATTGCCATAAAAAAAAAATGCTTCATTTGGCAGATATGTAAGGAAGAAATATATGATAAGCATGATTAGGTATGCATATGTTTTTAAACTCTTCAGTATATTTTCACACTATTTATTTGACTTTGGCACAAAATATAGGTATAATTGAGGCTTAACAAATTGGGGCAAGTAATTATGAAAATCAAACTTGTACAACTTGAGTGTTATATATAACATATATATATATATATATATATATATATATATATGGGACATGTCAACGGTTCTCACCTCTAAAAAATACTGACCCTCAAAAAAAAGTTGATGGCAATAATTTTTAATTACAAAGTTAGTAAATAGACCAAGTCAGTTTAAATCATCATACACAACCAAAAAAAATCTCAAAACCAAATTCTCAAAGCTGTTCGTGCTTGAAATAAAATTTTGTAGTTTTTGTTTTTCTTTCTTTTTTGTTTTTTCCTTCTTCTCAATTTCTCTCTACCCTCCTTTTCTCACTTCTAGTTTTCTCGTCCGGCTTCCTCATTGGACGCGTCATCACCAAAGTCGAGTGAGGAGCAGGCCAGAGTCGCGTGGGGAGCATCGTCGCCACCGGAGACGCGAGAGCAAGCGTTGGATTTGTGCGAGGAACAGGCGCAGGAGTCGTTAGGGGAGCAGCATTGTGGTTGGGAGACGTGTGATGAGGAGGCTTTGTATTCAGAGCAGCGCTCGTTGTAGGCATTGTTGCAGGAGTCGTGCCTATGGCTGGCGTCATCACCATCGCCCAAGGAGTAGTTCGTTGACGATGGCTGGGCCAAAGAGAGGGATGTCCTGTAGAAAAAGAAGAGGGAGAGTAAAACCGTATTAAGGATAAAATGGTAAAATTAATAGTTTTGAAATAAAGAACAGCTTATTATCTTCTCATTAATGATAAATAGGCTACTTAATTTCCTTAGTTATTAAAGTTGGGTTATACACTACAATTTTTTTATCCTCTTACACATTAATTACCAAAAAATACTTAAAAACACTTTTCAATCCGATAACTACATTTCTAAGACACTTTTAAATCCGATAACTACCTTTCTTAGCCTTGTTTCCAAACATGGCTGAGTTTAAGATGTTCATAATTTTACAAGGTGTTTTAAAAGTGAGTTGTAATTAAGAGTTAAAATTGAAAGTATTATTACATGTGAGAGCTTTATATTATAGTATATTTTTTTCTTATAAAGTGTTTTAGAAGTGAGTTGAAATTAAGAGTTAAAACTGAATGTATTGTAACATGGGAGAGCCTTACACTATAGTATATATTTTTTTACATTATGATATACGAGAGCTTTATATTGTTTTAAATTGAAACTGATGAGTTAAAAATGAGTTAGCTAAAAAACCTATTAAACACACACCAAAATGAAAACATAATCCAAAAACTAATTGAAAGAGCAATTTTTTTTTTTTTTTTTTTTACAACCTTAAAGGGAAACCTCTTTTCAAAAAAAGTTTCGTCACTTACTTTGTATTCGTTCCAAGCGGCTTCACCCGCGTATTTTTCTCGTTTTTTATCCTGTGTGATGTGTTGTTTCGATTGCTATCAATTAGCAATCATTACTTTTTATTTAAAAAAAAATTGATTGCTTGTTGAATAGTGTCTCTTACTGTGTTAAAAATATCACAAGCTTAATTATAAATAATATAAAATTTATTAAAAATATCACAAATTTAATTATAAATAATATAAAACTTTTAATTAAAAAAATTATTACAATATAAAACTCTCATATGTTATCATAAAAATAATTTTTACTAATAGTTTTTATCACTAACTAAACACCAGATAACAAAAAATTGGGGTCTCAGACTCTCACTCATATCAATGCCGTAAGCAAATGTCATTTATTCTTTTTTAACAAGAAATTGCTTACTTATTTTTTTTTTATTATGCTGATAAGAAAGTTTGCTGGAATTGGAAAAAATAAAAGGCTTGGTCCTAATATTTGATTGATCTCTAATATATATTTTTAATTTATATAGGAGAATGAACTTTGTCCAAACGTTTGTAGCTTTTTTTTAACCTTTTCTTCATTCTTTTTTTTTTCGCTCTTTTTTTTGTTCTTGTCTTTTTTTTTTTCATACATATTTGTTTTCCAATATTTTTGTCTCTTTTTACATACATATTTTTTTTTTTTTCAATTTTTTACTCATTTTTTTAGTTAACATGTTTGACATACACACACAAAAATGCGTCCTTTTTTTTTCTAGTATTCTTAAAAAAGACGAATGAGGAACCAACAACTCAATCTTTGCACAGTACAAAGCCTTCTTGATAGGAGGAACTAAAAACAAAATGCGATAAATCCGACAACTTTTGCTTTTTCTTTTTTAAAGTTTTTGAACCTATTTGATCAAGGCGTGGTTTAGAATGACATAAAATGAGTTGTTTTTACTTTACTCCGCACTAAAACTATTGTTTGGACCGGACAAGTTATTGTACTTTTAACTTTTATAGCCATCTTTTTAGTGCTTTTAAAAATACTTATAAAATGTTATTTTATTTACATTTTTAACCTTATATTTTTAAATAATAAATTATAAATTTTATCTATATCTTTATATATAACTTTTTTATAATATAAAAACTTTTAATTTATTTAACCAAGCATATTAAAAAACAGCTCTAATATCAAAAAATATTTTTTCATACATTATTTAAACACTAATTAAACGGCTTTACCTTATGTTTGTTTTTTTCTACTGCTAAAAGCAAACACACAAGCTTTCCCAAACAAATTACAAATAAACAAAAAAACTCTTGTTGTTCTAACCAAGAGCTAGTAAACATTGACCAAAGAGCCTATAAATAGCCTGCAAATAGTCTCAAGTGCTTTTCCCCAATCACAAAAACCTTCAATATACCAAACCAAGGGGCAAGACACTTTTATTTTCTCCTTTTTACAAGAATATACCATAGCACCAAGAGTAACATCTTGAGGATATTTTGGAAAAAATTTTATTTGTTGTTTCCACAAAAGCCAACTGAGATGGCACGAATTTATTTACAGCAAATGATGAGAAAGGTAAAATATTATTGATAAAAGCAAGAAGGCATGCGTTCGGAAGTATTACTAGGCACTCGCTATTACCTCCCAAAAGTAGACCTTGTTTAAGACATCTTATAAAGTCTTGATCTTAATTTACATAACAAGTTGATAATAAATAATAGTATTGATTTTTGTCTTTTAGACTATATTCAATTGAAATGATTGGCCGGTCTTGTCCAATTTATGAGATGTTTAAAAGTGGTGGGAACCACTCAGTTATCACCACAAACTCAGTTATAAACAGTAAAAAATTTTCACATACTACAGTAACAATAAAAAAAATTACTACAGTGTAAAACTTTCACATGCTATAATAAAAGTGGTTCTCATCACTGATTCTCACTATCCTTCCAAACACCCGCTTAATCAAAACTAATGCACAATTAGATACTTATATGCCTTGGACCGCCCCTACGAATTCCACATCAACATCATGCTTGGGAATGTGTGCTCGGTATTGTTCCAATCATGCACATCAACACAAGCCTATTGTGATTTGAAGAGGCCTTTGATATTGTTTTTAAGGTAGTTTGAAAATATTTTTGTTTTAAAAAATAAAATTTATTTTAAAATTATGTTAGAAGTGTTTTTAAAATTTTTATTAAGAAATATATGAAAATATTTTTAAAAATTTTAAGAACAAAAACTAACGGGACTAAAGTAAACCATACAACTTAACTATGATTGAACATCACTGTTTTTTTTAATAGCAAATACATCTGTTTTTTCAAAGGCCCATACGAAGGACACGTACTATTAAATGAAAATAAACATTTAGACTAAATTAAAGTTGTCATATTTGGTAAACTCAATGCATGGAGATAAAGAAGAAGCAGAGGCGTTCTTGAATCATGTATTCTAAATGGTGGGTGAATCAGTAGTCCAATGTAATACAGTTTTAAGTTATTTGATTGAAAAATATCATTATCAATTTAAAGAGAAAAAATTTTATAAATGACATTTTAAAACTTATTTATTATAAACGTATAAATGTTTAAGTATGTCATAAACTTTTTAAAATATAATATGAATGAACACATTTTTTAAAAATGTGACATAAGATGTAATTTTCTCAACTAGAAATTCTCACAACCTAATTCAATTTAATTCAAAATTATTAAGTTTCATTGTTTGGATTATATTTATTAAGCCTGGTATCTCGGCATTTGAAGATTAAAATATTGATGGCCTATGTTGTAATAGCATAACATAAGATAGCCAATAAAATCGAAATTTATTACAACCTAATTTATTATGACAACTAACTTTAATAAAACTTAAAACTCAAAACTAAGTCTTCAATTATTTATTAAGATTACTTTATAGTTTGTATTTATGGATTTCACGGATTGAAAAATGCTCAATCTACAAATCAGTTACCAATGAAAAAAAGCCTCCCAACCTAATTTAATTTGGCAGGAATTCAACCATTGAATGAATTAAAAAATAAAAAATAAAATGATTTGAGCTATAACAACTAAAAATCCTGGCTTGTTTGTTTCACTGTTTGAATCACGGTTCGAATTATTTTGCTACAGTATTTTCTATCACAAAAATTTAAATCTTCATTCAAATACTCTACTCAAATCTATGAACCAAACGAAAGATTAGTGACTCAAATCATTTATTGCGTCATTTAATCATTGATATATATATACATATATATATTAATACGGTGGTTAAATATATATATTTTAATATGAAAATAGGAGAGTTTGAACCATTTATGATATTTAGATATAGAATCAGGTGTGATTTCATGCCTGCATCCACTTCAATTACTCACATTAGAGTCACACATACATCTTAAAAAAAAATTAATTAAAAGAATGTATTGTAGCCTTTATTTTTTTTTCTTTGAGTTTTGTTTGTTTCACTTTATCTACTGCTTTTATTTTCGTTAATGAACACCAAAAAAAAAAAAAAAAAAAGGAGTATCTTCTTCAAGTGGAGAAAAAACTTGTGGCTTGGCTCTTGCAAGGAAGACTGTACACGTGCACACATTTGGTGCATGTAGGTACTATGTAGGGACTCATTGTACCCGAATTGGGCAAAATTTAGTGGGGCCACATGAGTTTGGCTACCTTTTTTTTTGTGGCTCAAATTAATAGGAAAAAAACAGATGAAACAGATGGTCCAAAAACTTATTGAAAGGCAATTTGTGTACTATCCTATTCGTGGTTCAATAATCATTCATACTCTCTTCTAACCAAAAAAATAAAAAATAAATATTCCTATACTTCTAAAAAAATTATGCATCAACCAATGCATTTTTTGATGAAATGGTACATATATCAACCAATAATTAGTTCTTGGTCCATCATTAAAACTCGTGCCAATATTGGCATGAGTTTTGTTTCCATATACTTCCTATGCATATCTGTGCTCGTGTGGACCTGCAAGAAATATTCATTGATTTCTAATAATTTTTGAAGGAAATTAAATTGGTTTTTAATAATTGACACATATTCATGAATACGTACTCGACATATGGAACGGTAAGAGCTATGTGTGTGTGTGTGTGAAAAACAATATCATGATTAATCATATGTAGAATTTTTTGTTTAAAATATTATGTAAAATATATTATGAATTTTGTTGAAAAACACTTCAAAAAATGTATTATTAGTAGGCAATGAAGGAGCCAGAAAATATTTTTAATCGGGTACTATAAAAAAGTCAAATTTTATTTTTTTTATTTTATGAGGACACAATTATACGTTTTAATTATTGTATGCGGGCATATTATAATTTTTTTTTATAAAATTAGAAGTACTATTGAAATTAGTGTGAACATGACTAAAATTTTACATAAAATTAAATGTACAAGTTAAAATTTCAAAATGTAAGTGGGGCACGTGCCCCCACTCGCTTCCATGCACCTCCGGCTCCGCCATTGATTGGGCATCCTCTTTTCTTAACAGAGAATTCTCATATGCCTTTCCAAAAAAAAAAAAAAAAGAAAAAAATAGGAGCTACCATGTGACTATTCCTAACATTTTTCTCAATATTGTTATTCTTTTATTTTTGTTATTTGTTAGCTTATAAATTTCGAGTTTATTTCTTTTTTTTCCAATAAAATAGGATACGTCTGGACCCAAAAGTTTTTAGGATTAATTATATAAATTATACCTTCTAGTTTTAAATATTTCTTAATTTGTCTCTCTGTTCTTAGAAACGACAAAAATATTCTAAAAATTTATAAAATTTATTTTAAATTTACCTCTATGAATAGAAAAAATTGAGCACAACGATATGACTACCATTAAATAGTTATGATATATATTTTATATATTAAAAATATAAAAAATTTTAAAATAAAGTATCAAATTTCAAAAAAAGATCTTAAGTTTTATGACTTTTTAAATTTTTAAAATATATATATTTTCAAATTTTTCTTAAGAAGAAACATATATTTCATAAACAAATTAGGTTTAGTCTATGGTATTTTTATCTTATCTCTATGTTTTTTAAGTTAAAAAAATCTGCAAGAGTTAAAATTAAAACAAGCTTTTCAAATTCAAAAGATATCTTTGTAGTTTATAAAAAAAAAAAATGAATTAAGAAATAATAAGAACTAAAATGTATATTTATGCAATTAACCCAAAGTTTATATTGCCCTTCATTTTTCCACTTCATTGTGCATCTCCTTTCTCTCTTTTATCCATTGCATATGTTTCAGATTGGTATTGGTGGCCTTGTGACGGTCTTACTCAATCTCACACACAGTGCCAGCAGGGTGCCAATTATAAGATATGATTAATCACATAACCATATCTTATAGTTTTCATTAATTTTTAATTTGTTCTTCTATTTTTAGAAACTATAAAGGTATCTTTTGAATTTGAAAAACTTGTTTTAATTTAATCCCTTCCAAACTTTTTGACTTACAAAACTTGGAGATTGACTAAGCCTGATTTGTTTATAGAATATATGTTTCTTTTTGAGAAAAATAAAAAATATATTGTAAAAATTAAAAAATCATAAAACATAAGATCTTTTTTTAATATTTAATGTTTTGTTTTAAGATTTTTTATGTTTTTTTATATATAAAATACTTATCATAATCATTTAAGGATAGTCATGATGTTTTGTTTAATTTTTTCAATTCATGGAGATGAAATTGAAATAAGTTTTAAAATTTCAATGATATCTTTATAGCTTTTAAGAACAACAAGATAAATTGATAAATAGTTAAAACTAGGAGCTGCAATTATGTAATTAACCCATATAAGATAACAACATGTTAGGATTTGCTTGGCAACCCCGTTTCAACTATATAGTTAGAACTGTTAGAGTGTAAAATTTTCACATATTACAGTGTAAAGTAAAAATAGACTACAGTGTAAAACTCTCACATATTATCGTAAAATCGTTCTAACTGTTAGTTCTAACCGTAATGTCAAACATACTTTTAAAGTCATATGTTTTTACAACTGACCAAATTAAAAGAAAAAAAATGTGATTTTTCAATTTCGACACCCCCAAAATATTATCTATTTATATAATATATATATATATATATATATATATATATTCTTTTTAAAAAGGTGTATTTTCAGGTCACAACATTCTTTATGATGCAAAATCGTGTCGAATTTGGTCATAAACAAGTTTGAGCGTCGTGCCTCGATCCAATTGTGTGATTTTGCTAGTCTGTTTAAGAGAGAAAGACAAACCATTAATATACCAAAAGTGAATTGTTAGCACACCAAAAACTATACTGAAAGTAAACCGTTAGTATACGAAAGAAAAATGTACTACTAATATAGCAAAAAAGTAAACCAGCGTAGAACATTTATTCTAAAATTTTTATTTTTAAGAATAAAATAAATAATATATTTCTAATACCCTACTAGATCACGTACTATCTATGTAAATTTCCCTCTAGTATTAACCACTAATCACTGGGCGAATTTGTAAAATGCCGCTCTTATGCGGTTGATATAGAAATATACAACTTCTATGAATATATAATATATAAAATATATATATATATATAAAATGAAATCTATTTTAGATAATAAAAGTAAAAAATATTTGAGGTTTCATTTCTTCATATTCTTTTACCTTTCTATATCTTTCATCTCTTCCTGATCGTCGGCTCTTTTCTCTTTTGGCGCGCTGCCGCGCCGATCTGCTCCTCTTGCTTGATGCCTACCAATAGTAAGATATGCATTTGTGTGGAGAAATTTATTTAAAGTACCGGTTTCCTCAAAAGTAGACCAATGTCTTACTTTTATTTTGTAGTTGTGTGATAAATTTCTTTTTCTTTTTTTTTTAACTACTAGTATACTCCAAAGTATAGTAGTGGTTTTATTTAATTCTACGTTTGTGCGGAGAATTTCTCCTTCAGACCGCTTGTTTACTCTAAAAAAAGATCAATGGCGTACTTTAATTTTGAGTTTGTGGGAGAAGTTTTCTTTCACTCTGTTTGTTTTATCAGTTCAGTCTAGTTTAGTTTAGTTTAAACGACTATTATGGTTTAAATTAGTGTTTGATGAAGTATTTCATTCAAACTAACTGACAATTCAAACTGAGCTAAACTACCCAACTTATAGTTCAAACCCTCTTCCATTTTAACATTTTGAACCAATATTAAATAGTGATTTCACTTCTTTATATTTGTATTTATAATTTAACACTATTATTTTATACTTTTTTAATTAAATAACTTCTTTTTACATTTTTAATATTTATTCTTTTAATAAATAATTTTTCCATACTTCAAACTAGAGTTTTCAATACTCATCTAAACACAAATTTAGATTGGATATCCTGTTTAAATTAATACTTTAATTGTACATTCAAACGCTAGTTCGGATTACTGTTTAAACTATATAATTCAGATTTTTTTGTTCAAACGAACACAATTCAAACCAATAAATCAAACGGGATATTTGTCTTTTTTCTTTTTACCTCCTACAAAACGAAGACTTACTCAAAGGTAGACTAGCAGTTTACTTACTTGAATAGGTCAATAGACATTTATAACTCATGTGTCTGTATAGATGAAAGTTCTGTTAAAAAAGGGAGAGAAATTGCATATTTGAGAGGAACAATTAAAATTAATAATAGACATTAGGAAAATGTCTAGTAAAGAGAATCAAATTTTTACTTAATAGAATACCAAAAATACCTCCTTCCACACCAAAAGCCCAAGTTATTCACATTTTTTTTTCTTTTTTGCTGCCTCTTGTTCATTCCCCATCTACCCAACAACTCACAGATAATTCCTCTCTCTCTATCTCTCTCTCACATACACTTCCTTCCTCTCTCACTCTTTCTTTCTCTCTTTGCTCTTTCTCTGGTTTCCTGACTGGAGTTTAGATCTTGTCGAGTCTCCAGCACAGCCAAAGCTAAACGGCGACAACAAAGAGTTGGCATTGAGGATCTCCTTCACGATTTGAAAATTTATAACCACAGTCTAGACTAGACGTGACCGTTTGTATATTATATAATATAAAAATAAATATGTATAATATATTTCTCAATTCTCATATAAAATCTTAAAAAAACCTTCAATTAAGGAAAAATGACACAATTTTATTTTACTCTCTCCCTTTTTTATTTTTTTTTTATATTTAGAGTTTTTAAATCTAGGATAAAAAAAATCTTTATAAAAAGTCCTAAATCGTGGTTGAAACTAGACCGGACCGGATTGTTTTCGGCCCCGAAATTTCATGAACCGTCAAAGCGTCTTGGTCCTAGAAACTTGATGGTGTGGAAGCGGATTGGACCGGACTGACCGGACTATACAGAGCCCTGCTCCTCACTTTCCTTTCTCCTTTTATCTCTCTCCTCACGCTTGCTCTCTCTCCTCCAATGGCTGCCACAAAAGCCAATCTTGCACACAAACTCGTGAAGTTGCTACCTCGCGATCTCTCTCCTCTGTCCATTGGCCTAAGCAATTCCCCGATGTTGCAAGAATGGCGTTGCAACTATGACCTGGAACGAAATGGACAGCATCAGCTTCGCGCGGCCTTCGACAATCCCCGCGACAGTGTCTGCTACGTGAGGCTGCACGGGTTGCCATCTGGCTTTCTCAACGCAAAGGGTCATGGACGGGGCTTAAGGTTAGAGATTGCATACTCTGTTGCATTGTCCAATAGAGATCTGGCTTCACCACCGCTGATTGATGGCGGTCGTGATGCTTTTCGTCGCCGGTGGTTGACAAACGGTCGGCCAGTCGCTGAACCAGAACAAAGAGGAAGAGACAGAGAAAGAAGGAGAGAGTGAAACAAGAGAGAGGAAGAATCAAAAAATTAAAAAAAGAAAAAAGAAAAAAGAAAAAAAAAATAAGGGCAAAATAGAAAAAAAAAGTTAAAACCTTTAAATGGTCAATTACTTCTAATAGTTTGTGATTATATTAGTTCCAAAAAAAAAAAAGAAGCCTTTGTGATGCTAACATTTGTTTGAAAAGTAAGTTACAATTTAAAGTTAGAAATTAAACATATAAAGTATTAGATATTTTTATCATAGTAAACTATTATAGCAAATTAAAACTTAAATTGCAACGTCCTTCTCAATCTAAGCATAGGCTCAAAGCTCTCAAACAGATAAGGCCGAGACAAAGCCCTTTGGTACATAATGGGTCCAAACTCACTCGGCCCGGCCAACTAATGCACTCATCACACATTTACTCGCAGCGAACTAGAAACTCCCACGTATACAACCGCGCATAAATTCCCAATTGTTAAACACCGAGATTTTTCTTTCTAGGGTTTATAATTTCACGGTAAATTTTCCGGGAAAATGTCATCGCTGGGAACTTCAAAGGGAGTTCTGGAGATCGCCAAGTTCGGCCTCTATGTCACCATTCCGATCGTTCTCATGTACGCTTTTGCCAACAACAGAGAAAATCTTCAGAAATTCATGAGAAATGTAAACTCTCTCTCACTCTCTCTCTCTACGTTTATGGAATATCTGAATTGATGTCAAATTTATTGAAATGTTTATAGATTATGGGAAAAAAATGACGAGATTGCTTCATTTAGTAGCGAAATATAGTTAGAGAATT
>CAMOHE010025631.1:4977-24024 GCA_946598075.1 Artocarpus hirsutus | reverse complement strand
GATTTCAGGTCAGAGGACTAGGATAATACTATTGTGATGAGAGTCACTTATGACAATTATCTATGCAGTATTCTCATAGCGGGTCAATCCAATACATCATTTCTCAAATATGTATCTATGAGTGGACTTAGTATCTCATACACATGATTAGTAAAACATAACTATCAGTCAAACTTTATACTAGTCTTTATTCATTATTATCTTAATAATAATGACCGACTAGGGATAATTTAGAATATAATTCAATTTTCATCTAAGAGTTTTACTATCAAGTCACATACTTGATGACCTTAGGTAGAATTAACTATTCATAGAATTAGAAAAAAATAATAATAAAAATACCTCTTTATTAATAAAATGCAAAAGTAATGAAATCAAAATATAGTCATTACATAATTGGCCTAGGGCACATCACTAACACACCCTACCCTAATTTCAAAAGAAAAAACTAGAGTTCCTCCCACATTAGTAGTATACAAAATATGTAAAATACACTACCTAGTGGCACAAACGCAATTTAGTGAGTGAGGACACGTGCTTTGTGCAAATTTTTGAAATTTAATTTAATTTTTCTCCCTCAATTTCTTAAAATTTCAATTGTAACCCCTTTCTATATAGAAATGTTATAAATGTACACTAATTTAATATATAAAATATGTCACTACGTTTCTATACATAAATCTTTTTTATAATATCCATAATGAAAAAAATGGACCTAGACTTATAAAAAAGTTCATAAAATTTTATTAGCAACGTATAAAAAATTTGTCAAGGTAAATGGTGATGCAGTACCATAGAATACACAAAAGAAATATTGATAAAACCCATTAATTTACGCAAAATATCAGACAATAGAGTATTTACTAACCTGTTAATTTACTACAAATAGAGATAGATAACAACACTTGTTATTTTTAATGAGTACTAAGAATTGCACTCTAAAAATATAGAGTAAAAATTTTGGAAATAAAAATTTTCTAATCAATCTCCTACATATTAGGAGCCAAAACCTAAGGCGAATATGATAAATTAATTTATTATTTGAAAACAAATCTAAGTAATTATAATAATATAGCATAATAGATAACCGAAATAATAATTTAAAAAGTACCTAAAGCATCCATGTGATTGGTTAAAATACTACTTTGAACAATTTGGTATCCAAATGTTTAAAATGTCTCTTATGTTCTTTTTGTTGGAAGAGTTGATACAATGATGTAGTAGAATTTTGAAAATTTATTAACCACCGAGAATTTTACTCATATTACTATGGGCTATAAATAAAATTCTAATTAATCGTACTCATTGATGATTGGAAACAACACTCTTGACTCATCAAATCTCTAAGAAGATGTCAATCTTCAAGGTTTCAATGCTTCGTCTCTTCATTCAAGCTATTGTGTGTATAGACATAACTCAACAAATCTTCGCCACAACTTCTTTCCTTTCAATTAAAATAGTACAGAGGAGCTAGGACTATTAAAAGGGAATAATCTAAGCTCTATTCTCTTTAGTTTGCACTATGGCAGTTTGAAAATAAATGAGGACCAACTTAGAAGTCTACCAGAATTTGGAGATATTTTTCTCCCTTCTTCGTTGAAATTCATGGCAATCATAGGGAGCATTATGCCTTTGATACATGCCCATGATCAGTAGAGAGTCATTTAAAAACCAACCAATTACAATGTAGGATTCCATGATCTCTTCATCATCAACAATAACTCTAAATTCAAACAATTTCAATTTAAATTAGAATTTTATTATTTAAAATAACAATTTAATTTAAATAATTGTAAATAATTATCCTTTATAAAAATACAACTAGAATTTAAATTAATTATTTGAATACAAATTTAAACAATTAATTATCTTAAATCTCAATAATTAATTTGAATATATATATATATTTAAAATTAACTAAACAATGAATTATCTAAAAGCTCCCATTAATTGGCACCCACAGTACAGGTGGACTGGGCTTGATGCCACACAGTCCTTCTAAACTGTGGCATATTGGACTGTACTGCATGAACTACTATGCTACCTACGGTATACATATGCCAAGTTGCTAAGGAATTAGTGGACTAGCATCGGGACTCGATTAATTATCCATAGTCTTCTTTGAACATTCTATAAAATTTCATTTTATTAGGTTATTTTGGAGCAAATTAAGTGTTATACTATTTCTTTACTACCATTATTTTTTTTATTCATATAATTTTTTAACAAAAAAGGCTAAAATAACCTAATATGATATATGTTTGCCTAATTTTTTTAAAAATATTTATGATTAATTATGTTTTTATATTCTTTAAAAATAGGTTGAAATGGTAAAATTAAAAAGAATTCCACTCTCTCAAATGGACCCGCTATTTTGCATGATTGCTAAACCAAAAGGCCCAACGTGTTAAAATCAGCCCAAGTCGTTTTTGATGGTGCACACTGAACAAGACGACGCTACCATCGTTTTCCTTTCCCGTTTCTCAAGTCTCAGAACTCCAAGAAGAAGAAGATTTTTTTGATCAAAATCCTCTGCGAAAGAAGGAGAACCAAAAATGGTGGGAACGAATCTGAAGGGAGAGACAATGAATCTGATGGAAAAGAGAACCGCCATGGAAGCCGAGATGAACGCCATCATCGACCGCCTCTGCCAGCCCGGCGGTCCCCGCCTCTCCGGCAATCTTCTCGACTCAGAGGTTCACTTTCTCTCTCCTGGAAATCTCCAGAGATTTCATCCTTTTTCTTTCAGAAAGCACGGTTGATGACACACACACACACATACACATACAATATGCAAATATATGTGTAGTGTGCTAATTACGAGTATTTAGGGGATTTTATTGTTCGATGTTTCTAGGGTTTTCCTAGGTCCGATCTCGACATCCCAGTCGTGCGTGCAGAACGGCGTCGTCTTGCTGGTATTATGCTCACTCTCCCTCACTCCTGTCAAAGTTTTAGATTTTTGGTTTCCGCGGAGAGTGAATATTCATTGGCGGTGTTGGAGAATTTATAGTAGAAAATTGGAATTTGTGACGTCGAAATTTTTGATGATTGCAAATGTGTTGAAACGTTTTTTAGGAGAGAATTTGTGCTTAGATATAGTGAAGTAGGAGGGATTAGCTATATTAGTGGTTCTTATATTTTAGCTTTGTTATTAGTCTATCGTTATATGATTATCATGTTCTCTGTTTTCATGTGTTTGTTATCATTTTGTTAGAGGGCTATAAATACCCTCCTTGGCTAATTGTAAAGGGACTAGAATATTAAGAATTGAATACGAATTTTGAGTGTATTTTTCCCTTTGAGGGGCTTTTCTTTAGGTGGGTTTTTGGATCCTCTGTCCGTGTTAGGCCGGTAAAATCTTTTCTTCCCAATTCCATTGCATCATATAGTGTTACCTACATGTCAATGTCACATTTAATAATAGATTTCTTTGCCTTTTTTGTTTTTCAGGCATTACATTACATTGGACTTTAGATATCAAAGTACTGAAGATATTTATTTGAGGAAGATTATTTTACCAAAAGTTAGTTTTGTCTTTGAAGTTTACATTATACTATTGGAGAATTGTGCTTTTTTCTTCTTCTTTTTTTTTGTTGCTTAAAGAAACGTGTACAATTTTGTTTAGGGTTTCTCGTCGGTCCTCACAAAGGAGCCATAGGCACTGTAATATGTGGACGTAGGTGGTATATCATGACATTTACCCTACGTAACAGTGATTAAAAGGGTGTAATATGTAAATTCCTCGTTATACCTTTCCAAGTCATTGTTGCACAAAACAAATGCCGTGTTACATCCTATTTCTACATGCCACATGAAAAATCTGTCCTTTGTGACAGACCAAAGCCTTTGACTTATATTGTTATTTACAGGAGTTTTATGAAGGGTAAACGGATGGCTTATCTTTGCAGCCATAAATAAAATAAAGAGAATATACGGACTTCTCTTAGATGGGGATCAAGATTTTGGCCATTCATTCATATACCCCTATATTTTATTTACGAAAACTAATAGGTAGACTTTGTTTGTGTTTTTCTCCGCTCTGTGTTTTGTAAACTGGGCATAGTGTGGCTGTTGGTTTTAAGTGCTGATGGTGGTAGTGATATTGTAGGCGGCATTAGCTACAATGTTGCATTTCAACTTGATGTCTTGTAATAGTTTGGACTTTGCTATGATTCTTGTTATTGCAGAATTGCGAAGTGATCACAAGGAGATCACTGAAAAGATAAATGAGAATATACATGTTCTGCATTCTGCAAGGCTTACTCCAAGATCTTTATCCGAAAAAGGATCAGGTATGGCTGAAATTGCTCTTTTTTTCCCCTTGCTTTTGCTGTGAGATCTTCAAAAGATGTGCAACTTGCTAGACGCTATTTTCTCATAGTTATGGAGGTCATAGTTTTGAATTTCTATTCAATTATTAATATCAAGTTTTTGGCACGGTCGCCCCTTAAATGTTTTGCTTTTAGTTTTGACAACATGGTCCCTAAATTTTTTTTTTGTGTGGCAATTGAGTTGCCAAACAAAATGTGGCAATTAAGTCCTCATCACAAACGTTCATAAGATTTAGATGTGACCCATTTAAAATACATATACATCTCATTTGCTTCTAACAAGAGTCATATTGTTCAATTTTATACCCAAAAAAGAACAAAAAGCAAAAGAAATTATATCATTGTTTATGATTTTTTCAACAATTTTGTTGGCTTATATGTATGTAATTGTAGGGCTCGAAATTCTGCTTGTTCCCTTCTTCATGTGCATCTCGTGTAATTGTTTTTTGTCATGATTTTGACGAACGCTTCTAACTAGGGAGTTAATTGCCACACTTAGCTAAGTTTAGGGACTTAATTGGTACAAAAAAAGTTTAAGGACCACATTGCAAAAAAGTGAAAAGTTTAGGTGGCAAATGTGTCAAAAACTCTAATCTCAATTAATTCCTATTGATGATATTGATATGTTTTTTCTTTCATTCATTTTTGCTTTGGTATGTAAAGTTATATTACTTGTTTTGTTTTGACAAAAAAATTCAAATCTCACTTTTGCTGACGGTGTTCAATTGCTTTCATGTCTATGTTGTATTTACATTGAACTTCAGATGGTTTTACTTTTTAACTGCGGCTGGTATCTATGCTTTCTGAACCTGTGTTTGTTTTCATATTATTTTGAAAATTTTTCTCTTTGCAAAGCCAGCGCTAAGTGTTTTTGATGGATTAGGATGAAGGCTTAGCAACTACTTTCTTATCCACTAGGTCTCGATGGGGGATCAGATAGTCAAACCTCAGTCACTCTCAATGATGTTGCATCAGCATCTGCGAACAATGTTCACCGGGTCTCTTCTGATGCCAAGGATGTGGACATGATAGTCGGCATACCCTTTGCAATGGTTGATGAAATTGCTGATGCATCACCAGCAGCAGAAGATGGCTTGCAACTTGGAGATCAAATCGTGAAGTTTGGAAATGTGGAAGCCGGTGACAATTTGCTGCAGCGACTTGCTTCTGAAGCTCAGAGTAATAATGGCCGTGCTGTTCCTGTTGTACTTGTGAGGCAAGGTGCTGTTCTTAACATGACAGTGATACCAAGAACATGGCAAGGCCGAGGTCTACTCGGGTATGTGTGTGTGTAATTTTTTTTTTAATTTGCTACCTAATATAAAGAACAACAACTATTTTCGATACCTAGGCTGGGCCAGGCTGGGCTGATTGTTATTGTCCTTTTTGTGTTTTTTATATATAATAGGTTCCCAATTTATTGTCACATGGGTTGGGCTGGGAAACAGATAGATATTTAACCCTCCCGAAGAGTTGCTTGTCAGTCCTATAACTCAACTAATGATTCCCACGGTAAAATGGGCTTGTTTGGTTTTATTCTCAAAATTTTTAGAAATGTTTTCGTATGATTTTTGAAGCAAAAATTTTAAAAACATCCTCAGTATAATTCTAAAAAAATTCTTATTTTTCAAAACAAAAACATGTTCACTTATTTTGAAAATAATACCAAACGGCCTCAATAAGTTCATAACATGACATCCTCTCTTGGCTTCCCTCCTGCTGAACTTTTAGCTCTTGTTTGTTATTTAGGGCTAGTTTGGGATTGCTTTTAGAACTCTTAAAAGCACTTTGCACAAAAACCGTTGCACTTTTTAAGCTATTTGGAGAAGCTAAAAATTGTAGCTTTTGGATTCTGTTTTTGCTTTCGCTTTAAGCAAAAGTGGGTGTTTCTCCTAGAAGCACATCAAATCCCAAACCGAGCCTTAGATTTCTTCACTAACTTTTAGCTGTGGGTTATGTGGATGTTTGCAGATGCCATTTTCGGATGTTGTGAGTTTGTAGCAAGTGAGGCTTTCAATTTCTCATAAGCTGGCAGGTGCATTATAGTTGTTTTTATTTTTATGAGGCTAAGCTGCAACGCATTGCTTAACTGCTGATATTGGAATTCAACTTTTGTTCCTTTCTTTGCATCTAATGGTGGTGCGTAGCTCTCTCGTGGATTTAAATGGCCCCATTAAGATTTTTTTATGTTTTGTTTTGTTTTGTTTTTTGTGTGTTGTTGTTGCTGCTGCTGCTACTGCAGTTGTCAGCGCACTCTGGATCTAGCAATGCTCAGAATGTTCCTGTTTAATCAGAATGTTCCTGTTTCGCTTTTTAAAATGGAGTTCAATTGTCCTGTTGAATATTGGAGAGTACGATATTGTTATCTAGAGTGGGGCCATTAGGAGCTATCATTATGATTTTACCTTGCCATAACTTTTGGGTACACGGTAATAATTGGACTAAACATTTTTCCAGCAACAAAGGAGAAATAGGATTAGCATAACCCCTCTTCATTCCATCCAGGGGTTTTCAGGGGTTGAATTTTATAAATTTAAAGTCAATTTGTAATTCAATTCAAAATAATAAAATTATTTTTAAAAAATTATTTTTAAAAATCTCTCAAATCTTTAGATTGGGAAAATTTGAATTCACAATCTGATTTAAAACTTTTGGATTGAAAAAAATCTCAATTTACTATTGAGTTAGGGCCTTTGAAAATAAAAATATTGAAAGGTTATTTTTTCAACATCGAAAATTAAAATAAACATGATATAATATAAAATAGATTGATAAAGTTAAATTTTTTACAACCCCTTATCAAGTCTTCGTAAAAAGAAAAAAAATCAAATCTTCTTTAAAAAAAATTGAAGGTTAAAGTCCTGTTATTTAATCGTCTATATCGTTAAAATTATATAGAGATACATGTACATATGGGGTTTTTGGGTCAAGGGATTTGACTGATGGAGAATTAGTCATTTTGTAATATAATTTAAAACCTTTTAATTGAGATTTGTTCAATTTGTTACCAAGTCAAAACTCTTCCCAACAAAGCCAAAATTTTCTTATTGGATTGAATTTGGAAGATTTGGTGGATTGACAGATTTTGTGTATGTCCCTAATTTCATTTAGCAATCAAGACGATTGACTTTCATTTTGAATTTGAGTATACATTTGCATGTGGTTTGTGTAATAGGGTGCATTTAGTATGATGATTTGAATCAAAAACTCAAACTCAAATTGAGCCCAAGATCTAAATTGTGGTTTGATAAGACGTAATTTTGGATCTGAAACTCAATTCGAATTGAGTAGAAAATTTGAATTCTACCCGTCTTCCTCTTCTTTTAAATTTGAATCTAAACTCAACTCAAATTGAGTTTCTCTCTCATATAACTTTAGAAAGAAAATATTGGCCATGTTTGTTTTTGTTTTCAAAATTTTTGAAAATGTTTTCACATATTTTTTAAGGTAAAAATTTTAAAAACACTTTTAGTATAATTTTAAAAAAAATTTATTTTTCAAACAAAAACATTTTCATGTCTTTTGAAAACAATATTAAACGATCCCATTATAATTTTTTGTTTCATATCCTATTGACACGTTTCTTCTTTTATTGCATTTGAAGCAAAGATAGAAAAATCTCTATTCATATTGCCTATCAATATGTCATGAATACTGAACTGATTATTTTCAAATAACTTTTTTCTTTATTTATACAAATGCATAAGGATTTTAGTCCCTCTTCAGGATAACACTTATTGTACATCTAAACATTAATTAGGATATAAATTTAAATGACACAATCTTAAATTTCTCAATTTAAATTAAAAAGTCTAAATCATAATAATTTGAATTTGCAAACTAATCGGGCCCATAACGATCGTCGTTCATGAATATTTTCAAATGATAAATTCATGAATAGTTCTTGATTTTTTTTTTATCATTTTAGAATCATTCTCTATAGTCGCTCTTTTCTCATAAATTGCCCCTAAAATCAAAAGGTGTCTCATAAATGATCATTCTGTTAAATTTAATATGTCAAAATTAGTTTCTTTATTAAATAAATAGATGAAAAACATTACGGGTTTTTGGCACTATTGCCCCTCTAAACTTAATGACTTTTAGCAACTTGCCCCCCAAACTTCTAATTATGATAAAGATTAATGGTTCGGAGAGTCCCTAATCTTTGTCGAAATGAGTATTTGGTCCCTTTTTTTTTTTTTAACAAAACCAATCCAAACCTTTTGTGTTGGGAGCAAAAGAACTGATTTAACTGAGGACTAGCAAAAACTATCATGTGATCTACTCATGATCATAATATTCTATGAAAAGACTAAAGTACCCATGAATAAATCTACAACTTTTATTTAAAAATAAAACAAAATAAAAAAATAAAAATCAAGAAAATAATAAAACATATCTATATGGGGGTGGGTTGGGTTGGGTCGCCTGTACCGAAAGAAGGAGAGAAGGGGGTTGTTGGCGCTAGAAGAGGGAGAGGGCTTGGGTGATGACTGAGACAAGGGCCATTTTTTTTATTAACATAATGACACCGAGCTTTTATTGCAGCATGTGCTACTAAATCAGTTGCTTTATTTTTTACCAATAATTAAGAATTGTTTTCCCCTACTTGTTGCATCAAACCTAAATTAGGGCGGGACAGAGGAGAGAGTGGCTGTATGGCTGACGTTGGAGGAGAGAGATGTCATGTGGGTCTCGGCAATCTTGTCCAAAGCTTGCAATGGAGCTTGCAACAACGGTAGCAAATGGCTAGGGCAATTCTAAAGAGGACGAGCAAGGTGCTGAAAGGGAGAGAGAGAGGAGAAAGGGGCAGTGGGGTGGGATGGAGAGAGAGAGAGAGAGAATATAGAAATTTAGGTTCTCTCTTTTTAGAAAAATTGTAAATTTTTCTATATAAAATAATAATTTTAAGAGTATTTCACTTAAATGTCCCTGATAGTTAGTTATATGCATGGCACATAGGTCTTCTTGTCTACTTTTTGACAGACTTTTGCTAACTTTGTCTTTTTGCACCTAAAAAAAAAAGATTGGTTAAATAAAAAAGGGACTAAACATTCACCTTCACTAAAGATTAGGGACCACCAAAGTTACTGTTGATAATTTGCGCATGTGCCAAAAGAGGGAGAGGGGTTGGGTGACAACGACGAAGAGGAAGATAGAGAGTGAGATTTGGGGGGGGGGAGAGAACAAAGGAGAGAGAGGTTGTATGGTTGACGACAGAGGAGAAAGATGTCACGTGGGTCTCACTGGTCTCGGCCAAAGCTCGCGATGGAGCTCGCAACGATAGCGGCAAATGGTTGGGGCTATTCTAAAGAGGACTAGTGAGGTGCTAAGAGAGAGAGAGAGAGAGAGAGAGAGAGAGAGAGAGAGAGAGGGGTAATGGTATTGGGGGAGGCAGGGATGTGCTGGATAGAGAGAAATAAGAGGGAGGAGGGCGGTAGGGCTAGGAGGGAGATAGAGAAGAGATGGGGTGGCAGGGTGGGATGGTGAGAGAGTTTAAATATACATTAGCAGTATGATTAAGTTAGATGGGTCTCACATATTTAGTTTTTTTTCTTTTTTCTTTTTAAAGATTTTGTGTTTTTTTTATGCAAAATAATAATTTTAAGAATATTTTACATAAATGTCCCTGATAGTTAGTTATGTGCATGGCACATGGGCTCTTCCTATCCAATTTTTAACAGACTTATGCTAGCTTTGTCCTTTTGCACCTAAAACAATTAAAAAAAATGGATTGGTTAAATAAAAAAAAGACTAAATGCTTACTTTCACTAATGATTCAGGACTAACAGAGGTACCTTATGATAATTTGCAAACCATCCCCTTAAATTGAGAATTTGAATGTAGACGATTTATATGTAGAGTTTTTTTTTTCTTTTGCTAAAACATTAGGGTTTAAATTAGATTTAAAATTGTTTATTGGACGTGGGATTTTTCTTCCTTGTTGAAGTGCATGTGGGTTTTTCATCACCAATTTAATAGGAAGCTATGCAAAACGAGGCACACATTGCAACAGTTTGAAAAGTTCATAAAATAAATTGTCAAAATTAAATGTTGGGGGAAAGTTATTATTAGCCAAAAAGTGTAGGGGGCAACAATGTTGAAAACCTAACCGAATGTAGTTCTTAAACTGACAAAAAAAAAAAATCCGTTTATTTGCTACATATATTTGACCTTTTTATCAGTTTATTCACACATGAAGCTATGTTAATTTTTTGAGTGATTATATTTGCCCCACTATATTAATGAATGCCCCCAATTATTATTATTATTATTATTATTATTATTATCTCATAATAATAACTTCAGATATTTCTGACTTTATAAATATTTTATGCATTACACTTATTTTAAGTTTTATTTTATAGTCCTAACTTGTCACTTTATTTTTTTTATTTTTTTTGGTTTTCTTAGTAAAAAAATTAAATTTCCTTAAAAATTAAAATTTCAAACAAATTTTAGAGAAAATTATATGTTACATAAACTTTTTAACAAATATGTTTATTCAAACCACACTTTAAAAATTCTATTGCACTAGCACACATATCACTTTTTTTAAAATAATTAGTGCAAGTTGTTTAAAGCATTTTTTCTGAATCAATTCAACTAGACAAATTATAACACTTTCTTAACTCTCTATTCCTCTTTCTTTCTTATCTATTATAATATTTTGTAGTCGCACAATAAGTTTCATGCATTTATTAGAACTAAGTTTCAAAAGATATCATTTATAAAAATTCTTTTAAATCTTACTTTTAAATTTTATTAAAAACATTTTTTTTTAAAAGAGAACAAAACAAAATGTTCAAATGTAGCACATTCAAAATTTGGTCAGGAAGGAAATACTTCATATATATCTTAACCATTAGTTGAAATATTTTAATACCAAATTAAGGGAAAAAAATTGCTAAAAAAGAGTAAAAGCAAATATACTGCAAACCACAATCCACTTACACTAGAGTTTATCGAAAAGTTATTTTATAACATTGTTTTATGTTTTGTAATTAAAACAAATATCATTGTTTATAAGGTTATCTCTTTTTGTTTTTAGTTTTGGGATTATATTTGGCACAATTTCATATCCGCTATTTATTTATGAAAAAAACTAATTTTGACGTGTATATACATACCAATTTTGGGAAGTGCCTACGGCACCTGTATGCATTACGGGTCGTGTGTTTTTATTTATTTATTTATTTATTTATTTTTTCCTAGAGGGGAATATGTAGTAGATTTACACACAAGTATAAAGCAGTTATAGAATAATCAAAATTAGTATCTGAGACAAATAATAAAAATTGCATTCGATGCCTTAGATAGAGCAAATTAACAAAAGTTAAAAAAAAAAAAACTGCAAGGAACCATAATAAACATATAAAAAAATAGCTCTTCAGACTTGGCTTCAGGAGTAACAAGAACGAAATCCTCCAAATTTTTTGAGGGAAAATTTCAGTTCTAGAGATGACTTAACACTGCATAGATCTTTTATATATGGAAACACCACAACATTTCCAATAACAAACTAGCAAAATCTAAACCTCAAAGAGATTCAACTTCAAATCACAAATGCTAGCAACAAAAAGGCGCAACATACAATCAATAGAGATAACTCCATTTTAAATGAAATAATTCTACATTAAAAGCATTTTTAATGAACAAAACATTGATCATACATACACAAACACACACACACACACACACACACACACACACACACACACACAGAGATACACATATAGAAAGAGAAAGAGAAAGGGAGATACTTGAAGTTTCTAGCAGGAAATTTGGGCAGAAGGACACTAAATGGCATATTCAATTCCAATGTATATCAGCGTTTCTAGTACATAAATGGACATGTTTACCTTACAAGTCCTATACCAATGGCTAGACTCAACTCAGAACTCAATGAGACCCACCATTCAAAAAGGACAAGCAAAAAGTATTAAGTGACAGACAAATCACCACAACAACCCAGGATACTCGGCTTCCCAACTGAACAGCTCAGCCTTTCCAACAGCAGCCGCAATAATCTCAACAATCTGAAAATCCTCACCATGCTGTTGTGACCATTTGCTAAGGATATTGCAACAACCCATTTTGAAATTTAAATTACCCATAGATATTTCCCTGTAGATAGGAGTTTTTATACCAGTACAACAATATTATAAATACTGTATCTTGTACCGTGAATCCAAAAA
The DNA here is from genome assembly GCA_946598075.1 of Artocarpus hirsutus. NCBI lineage: Eukaryota > Viridiplantae > Streptophyta > Magnoliopsida > Rosales > Moraceae > Artocarpus > Artocarpus hirsutus. The sequence goes on along the minus strand of CAMOHE010025631.1, from coordinate 11,492 downwards.
AATTCAATATTCACTTCCAATTCATATCTCAGTCCAAATTTAAACTTTACATGGTATCAGAGAGATTGCCTTTCACAAGCTTGATTTAATTTAAACTTTACATGTCTTCAGCAACTTCAACATCTATTCCCACTTCTATCACTCCTATTTCAACCAATCCTCCTTTAAATCTGATCAATATTAATGCTGCTCAACTCTCCCTTAAACTCACGAAGTCCAACTACTTTTCCTAGAAAGCTCAATTCAACGCCCTATCTTTTGGGCTCGATCTTCTTGGTTATCTTGATGGTTCTCTATCTTGTCTAGCTCCAACAATGGTTCATGATAGCAACATCATTCCAAATCTAGTTTTCTCCCCTGGCCCCGCCAAGATCAGCTCATTCCTCACGCCATTCTTGCATCTTTAAGTGAAGTGGTCATTCCTCAGGTGTCTTCTGCTACTTCAAGTCAAGAAGCTTGGACTTGTCTTTCTCGTCTCTATGCCAAGCATTCCACTACCCACATGATTCATCTCAAAGACAAACTTGCTACCCTTAATCATGGCACTCTTTCTGTAACTGACTTTCTTGTGTCTATTAAACAAATTGTAGATGAATTCACCATTCTTGGGGATCCACCAAGTGATGTCGATCTCTTTGTCTACGTAACTTGAGGTCTTGGTCCAGCCTACAAAGAACTCATCATTGCTATGTGCACTCGGGATTTTGTGGTACCATTTGAAGAACTGTTTGATAAAATAATTGATCCAGAAACCTTTCTTCTTCATCATGAAAAACAAAACACTGAAATCCCCTCTCTTACTACAAATTTGGCCAAACATCTTCCATCTCCTCCTTGTCCCTCTAAACCACACTTTCCATCTCCTGCACCTGGTATTCTTTTCTAACCTTTTACCCATAACAAACCCAATAGATCATTTGCTTCTTCTTCCCAAACCAATCCTGTCACTTGTCAATATTGCAACAAACATGGCCATCCAGCAAATCGTTGTTTTAAGCCTTTTCCCCACCTCCACCCTTAACAAATGATAGCCAATCATGTTACCTTTTCTTCTTACACTCCAGCTCCATGGATAGTTGATTTGGGTGCCTCTCACCACGTCACCTCTCCAATTTCCAACCTCTCTCTTCACCAACCTTATGAGGGTCCAGACGATGTTCATATTGGTGATGGTTCAGGTTCAAAAATCACTCACACCAGTTCTATCTCCTTTTTTCCTTCCTTTACTTTATCTAATGTTCTTTGTGTTCCCTCTATTAAACAAAACCTTATTTCTATCTCTAAATTTTGTCGTTCAAATAATACTTTTATTGAATTTTTTCCCTCTTATTTTGTTGTCAAGGATTTAACTACAGGGACTCCACTCCTTGACGGAAAGAATCGGCATGATCTCTATGAATTGCCAACTGTGGGAAGTGCAAATGCAAGCAATGCTGTAGCCCTTTCTACCAATGTTGCTGCTTCATCATCTTCGACAATTTGGCATGGACGTCTTGGCCACCCTTAATTTAAAATAATCCATAGACTTGTTACAGCTAGTTATGTTCTTTTATGTTCGTCATCTTCTTTACATTTGTTGTTTCATTCGTGTTTATGTAATAAAAGTGAGCGTCTTTCATTTAGTGAATCTAGCTTAGAGAGTTGTGGACCTCTTGATTTAATTTACCTTGATGTTTGGGGACCTTCTCTTGTTAAGTCTTTTGATGGATTCAATTATTATGTCATTTTTGTTGATCATTTTACTAAATATATTTGGCTCTACCCTTAACGCATGAAATCTGATGTGTTTACAATTTTTTGCCAATTTGAAGCTATGGTTGAGAAATTCTTTAATCGTTCAATTGTTTCTATTTACTCAGATGGTGGTGGTGAATACACTACTCTTAAGGACTTTTTAAGTGCCTGGGGTGTTCAACATCTGAACTCCTTACACACCTTAACATAATGGAACCGCCGACAGACGTCATATTAGCATACTGTTGATACTGGTTTAACTCTTCTTCACCATACAAAACTCCCTTATCAAAATTGGACTTATGCTTTTCAAATTACGGTTTACTTAATTAATCATCTACCTACTCCTATCTTAAATTTTATTTGTCCATATGAAAAATTATTTAATCGCAAACCCAATTATAACAAACTTTATGTTTTTGGATGCCTATGCTTTCCTTGGCTTAAACCATACAACTCTCATAAACTTGAACCAAAATCCTCATCCTGTATCTTTCTTGGATATTCTCTTAATCAAAGTGCTTATTTTTGCATGGATTTACAATTCACAAAATTTACATCTCCCTTCATGTCCGTTCTATTGAACATGAATTTCCCTCTTCCTTATCCATATCTTCCCTATCGGACATTAATTGGTACCTTAACTTTCCTTTGATCACACGTTCTATGTCATTGTCAACTGAGTAACATAATTTCAACTCTAATGCTACCGCTGCTCCGCTGCACTTCTTGCTGTTGCCTTCTGTGGCTTCAGCGCCGCCCATTTTTGTGGAAGCAGGTAATCCCTCTTCTCTTAATAATTCAAATTCTTGTATTTCTTCTTCCCCTAATTCTTTTCCTACTACTGTTGTTCCATCATCGTCCCAATCTCCACAACCTAAACAACAACCTACCTCTCACTCTCAACCAAAAGAGCCTACTCACTCAATGACTACCAGATCCAAAATGAACATATTCAAACCCAAATGCCTTTACACTGCCAATACTACTCATCCTCTTCCTGCTTTTGTTGAACCCTCTTGTGTCTCTCAAGCAATTAAACATGTTAAATGGAGGGAGGCCATGCCTGATGAGATTACTACACTTCTTCGAAATGGTACCTAGGAACTTGTTTTGCCTAGATCTTCTTAGAATATAATTGGCTGTAAGTGGGTGTTTTGCATCAAACGACATCCTGATGGCTCCATTGCCAAGTACAACGCTCGCTTTGTTGCTAAAGGCTTTCATCAACAATCGGGTATTGATTTTTATGATACTTTCAGCCCCGTTGTTAAATCGGCAACCATTAGACTTGTTGTCACTCTTGCTCTATCTCATGGCTGGCCACTTCATCAACTCGATGTAAACAATGCTTTTCTTCATGGTACACTTTATGAAGAAGTCTTCATGCAGCAACCACCTGGCTTTGTCGATCAATCCAAACCATCCTTTGTTTGCAAGCTTTACATAGCCATTTATGGCCTTAAACAAGCACCCAGGGCGTGGTTTCATGAGCTCAAGGGTTTCTTAGTCTCCTATGGCTTTGAGAATTCCTGAAGTGACCTATCCCTATTTATTTATCATACTTCTACTATTGCTGCTTATTTTTTTCGTATATGTAGATGATATAATAGTCACTGGCAACAACTCGGTTTTTCTCAATTGTTTTCTTCAAGATTTAGTAGGTTGGTTTTCTCTCAAGGATTTTGGTGATCTTCATTATTTTCTTGGCATTGAAGTCCTTCCAACTCCATTAGTTTTGCTCTTAACTCAGCACAAATATATACGTGATCTTCTCACCAAGACAAAAATGACTAGTGCCAAAGAATGCACTAGTCCGATGTCCTTCTCTCAGTCTCTTCAGTTTCAAGATGGTTTGCCATTAGCCAACGCCACTCAATTTCGCCAAGTTGTTAGTGCACTACAATATCTCTCTCACATGACCAGATGTCTCCTATGCTGTCAACAAACTTGCAAGATTCATGCATGCTCTTACTGAAAATCACCGGTTTGTAGCAAAATGAATTCTCCATTATCTCAAGCATACCATTCATCATGGCCTCTTCCTCAAGCACCATTAGCAACTTTAAGTCACTGCCTTCACCAACGCTGACTAGGCTAGCAATCGTGATGACTGTACTTCTACATTAGCCTATGTTGTTTGTCTTGGTGGCAATGCGATCTCCTGGTGCTCCAAGAAGCAAAAAACAATCGCCCTCTCCTCTACTGAAGCAGAATATCGCTCTCTTGCATCGTGTGCTGCTGAAGTTCTTTGGATTACAAATTTATTACGTGAGTTACATGTGGCTTCCCCAACAAATCCAAAAATTTTTTGTGACAACATTAGTGCCATTTACCTCTCTGTCTTCCACTCAAGAATGAAGCATATTGCCATTGACTATCATTTGTATGTGATCATGTTGCTCATGGCTCCTTTTCTATCTCTCACATCTCCTCTAAAGATCACCTTGCAGATACTTTAACCAAGCCTTTGTCATCAGTTCCTTTCACCTCTCTTAAATCCAAGATCGGTATCTCCAATGGAAGCACCGTCTTGCGGGGGCATGACAGACAAATCACTACAACAACCCAGGATACTCAGCTCCCCAACAGAACAACTTAGCCTCTCCAACAGCAGCTGCAAAAATCTCAACAATCTGAAGATCCTCACCATACTGTTGTAACCATTTACCAAGGATATTGCAACAACTCATTTTGAAATTTAAATTACTCATAGATATTTACCTGTAAATAGGAGTTTTTATAACAGTACAACAATATTATAAATACTGTATCCTGTACCGTGAATCCAAAAAATATTCAATATACACTTCCAACTCATATCTCAGTCCAAATTTAAACTTTACATTAAGTACCCAAAAAACAAATGCAATGTCTGAGACAAAAAGGAAGTCAGCAACAAGGAACCAAAAAAATATATACATCATATAAAAAAATAAACATTTGCATAGAGGGAAAATTTTCTTTTTATCAATCGTCAATAAAATATTGGTTGGATGAATTATTGTTGTTAATATAATAAATCTAGCTTTGATTGTTCAAAATATTGTGTTTGATTGTGATATAGAAATGTGTGAATGGGTTTTGCGTACAGTATTATTATTACTCTTTTCGTGTCTTCTCTTGAGTGAGTTTCATTCATGCTTTTAATCATTGAAGGTTCCAGCTGGAAAGGAAAAAATGATCTACAAGGATTATGCTAGAGAAAAGCAATTATGACACTGATTTAAAAAAAAAAGCCCAATTCACGACAAATCAATCGAATATAAACGGAGTTCTCTTTTATAGCATTTATCAAAAGAGGAAAGGAAAAATGCCCACGAAAATTCACAAAAGAATGAAAGGAAAGCCGAGAAGAAAAATAAAAGTGGAAGAAAACGTCCAAAACAAAAAAGGCAAAAAGTACGTGGTGAGATCAAATCCTGCATGTTTTCCCTCGACGATGACAAAGTTGTGCTCCATCGGTGGAGATATAAAAAAAAGAGAAGAAGATGTATATATATAAAAAAAAAAGACAGTCGTATTGAAGCTAAAACGTTAGCTTTTTCGTACACAGAGCTCGAAACCGAAACCTTGTTTAACGAGTTTCTTGCCACTCGCTCCTAAAATTCGTGGGTAGCATAACAATATTAAAAACAGAAAAGATGGCAATACAGATTAATATTACACCCAAAAAAAAAACCTTGTTCTTATATCCATTCAAAAAAAGAAAAAAAGGGTCAACAAATAAAGAATTATGAAGGAAATCCATAAACGTACCATTTGCAAGTAGAGGACCTTTCAAGGAACCCAGAAACAACGAAGATAGAAGACAATATATGAGAAAGCATATAAGAAAGTGGAGAGTTACTCATTTATTTATTTATTTTTGGTATGTCAATGAATTTGCTTCCCACAAATATGAGCATGGGAGCGCTGGAAAGGCCTGGAAAGGTGTTGGAGCTCAAAAGCTGCTCCTGTTTGAACAACTGTATATTTTGTCCTAAAATCAACAACTGTTTCGTACTAAAAATCAACTATGCCCCTGATTAAAGTTAAAAACAAGACAAGTGGTGTTACGAAAAACAGGAATAAAGCTGTAACGCCTTGAATTTTTTCAAATAAAATTAGTTATGTTAAGTTTAATTATTAAGTGTGTCAGTGTAATTTTTGATGTTAATTGTCAATTATTTAAAATTTTGTTGCATTTGTCATATTCAAAATTTGATTTTTAGTTCGTAAAATACCAAATGATATTTTTATACCGCGTTTTCTTCATATTTATGAAAATACTCTTGGGCTTTTATTTCTCTTTTTCTTTTCTCTCTTTCATTTCATTTTCACACTCTCTCTCTCTTTATTTCCTTCTCTCACGCTTAGCTCTCTCTCTCTCTCTCTCTCTTTCCTTCCTTCAAACATTTTGATTTTAAGCTTCATTCTCACGGATTTGGGCAAGGATTGAAGTCCAAATTGTCAAATTTTTCTCCAAAAATGCCATTAAAGGTTAGCTTTCTCTTTTTCTTTAAAATTTCAAAGTTTTATTTTTAAATTTTCAATCTTTCGTTGATTGTGGAATCCGAATTTTGATAAGCTTAGTTGACGTTTAATCTTAGTTTATGGACTTGTTTTACTATGAATCTAAGCTTCATTTGAACAAAAATTGGTTTAATCAAGTTTTTATATTTTTCTTTGATTTTTAAATTAATTGTGAAATTGAGTTTAAATTTGAAGAAAATGGTTTAAATTTGTTCTATTATGATTTTCTATGCTTTTTGTATGATTTTCATGATCTGGGAATTGAA